>JAOEHY010038286.1:17918-47445 GCA_025447955.1 Psilopsiagon aurifrons
GGGGGGTTGATGGGTTGTTTGTTTGTGGGGTTTTGTTTGGTTTTTCTTTTCTCCAACGTCAGGAACTTAAAGAACTGCATCACAGCTCTTTTTGAAAGGAAAATACACAGAAAAACAATTGTAGTTTTAGTGGAGGCAATCTCCAGGCCAAGCCAAAGAGTACTTTGAGAAGCAATTTAATAGAGGGACACATAGTTTTCTCCAACTCAACCTTCAAACCATCTGTCCTAACTCCCTAGTCCATCTCTACAAAAGCTTTATAACCTTTGGAGCTCCGTTCCAGTGAGGAAAGACTCCGATCCAGGTAATAAATGCAGAACAAAACCTAGCACAGCTACAACATTTCTGCTGACCCGGTGGCCACATCATCCCAACCTATGTATGAGGTAGTACTTTTCTTTGGAGCCTAACCAGTCAAATAGGAACAAACACTATTCTCCCTAATGTAGCAGCTGTCTGACACTGCAGTACTAAGCTCCATAGATTTATCTCTTTTTCAGAGCACACTACTAATGTAAAAACAGCAACAGCTGCTTAAAAAAAAGAGAAAATTTATAAGCACACTTGTATTACAACTGCATCATAAAGGCCACAGTCTGGTATATTCAGTGACTTCCTCCAGTCCACAAAGCAGCAATGACTCTTAGCTTCTATTTGTACTGGGACTAGTGGTTATTACCCAAAAGGAACATGAAGGGTATCCTGAGTACTTATTACAGTGAGAGGTGGAATTTAAAAAAAATAAAATATTAAGAACTCTAGTCCAAATCCAAAAAGGGCTGGGAGAGGAATTCAGCTCCCTCAGGGAACTGAGGAAACCAGATTGTCTCTATGCATACAGGCCATTTGGTAATTAGGGGCTCTGCTTTCTCTGCCTTCAAAAGGACAGATCTTCCCCTTCAAGGAGATTGTTGTAACATATGCACGTATTATACACTCATAAACCTTCCAGGTTCTTATGAGATGGCTTGAAATGGAGAATCATGCTCTGCATAGTCCATGTCTGTAGACTCCCAACAATCAAAAAGAAACAGATTGCCATGACTGAAACAAAAAAGAAACATCAAAGAGTTGAACAGTACCAGAACTCATGCTGCTTGTAAAATGAAGCATTAGGATTAGAAAAAGCACTACAAGAGTTAAACAAGGTCCCTAGATGCATCCTCTTAGTAAGCAATAATCAATGCTGAGGATGAATGAATGAGCTTTTTTGACTGACAAAGTATTTGAGGCTCTTTTATTTGACTCCATGATCAGTTTCTATCTATTAACAAAATATCGAGTCTATGTTGTCTCCTGTCAGCACTGCAACATGCACAGACCCCAGGACGCTTTCTCATTGCTCTCAAGACTGCATTTTTCATCCAGCTGAAGTGCACAAGAATTCTACCCAGGCATGTGTATTTCTGAACGTGAACATTTTAACAGGAAAGTAATCCTGTTCTGTTTGGCCCCAGAACAGTGACTGGCAATAGAAAAGCACTGACACTTTCTTGAAAAAACCTTTATAGCCCTTTCTGTCCTTGGGAATATGCTCTCGGAAGAGTACATGTAATTAAAACAATCTTCTCTGGCTGTCAGCTGGAATACTATTTCCGAACAGTCCCACTTCTTCTTCCAAAGAACTTCTCTGGAACAAACCGTGGATAAAAAACTCTTAAGGTTCTACAGAGCATCAGCTGCATTCCAGTCTCAGAGCCAGATGCCTTGAGAAAAAGAGTAAAAAGAAAGCTGCTTGATTGTCAGAGAGGATAACACTGCTGGAACAGCTAGAAGATCTACATATGGGGGTTTTTTTTAACCTTTACCACTCACAGAATGCTCATCACAGCTAAATTTTCTTCTGTGGCCTTACACAACTAGTGATGATGCAGCGTGCAACTGATAGGCATTAGTAATGAAAAAGATGCCAGAAACCCACCCAGGTGCTTCTGCACTAAAGAAGCCAAGCACTTAAGCCTTCATAGTAAGCTGGACCTCACTGTCAAGAGTTTCTCCAGTTTACAGAAGACTCAATAAAATCACAGCTGCAGAATCGTAATTCATGAATATAATTCACAAGGAATACTGAAAATCCATTTACATTTATTAGGAGATGGTTGTGCACAATGTCTCATCTTATTCAAAAAGTCTACAAATAGAGTTCAACACTTCTGATTGCAAGCAAATGTTTGTTCAATGTTCTCAGGTAAGGCCAATTTAGTGCCTTGTTACACTTTCAAGATTTAATAAACATTTGTCAGTTCTTTACTTTCTTCTGGTAACAGTCCCACTGGAATAATAAGGAGAGTTCACTAAGACACTTTATAACAGCAGCTGAACTTGGGTTACACGAATTCAGTTTTGGAATATGCTTCAAATGTAAATATTCTAGGCAATTTTGCATTTTAAGATCTTAAAACAACACTATCAAGCCTTTCCTCCCTCCCCCTGCACTTACACTACCACCACTGAACTTTCACTCTGCAGAGTATGTCCAAGAATCTCAAAGCACTTCAGAAAGGGGGGCACCATTTCAAACAGTGGCATGTTTGAGCTGAAATCCTACTCACAAAAGAATACACTTTTTTATTCATCTTATGTTTACAAAAGGACAAGTGGCAAACTAGATCAATCTTACCCTGACCTTAGTCCCACCTCTCAACTGCCTGCAATTTTCCCACATGTAATTCTACCACTGATTCAGGAGCTCTGTTTAATTACAATGCTCACAGCTAAATTACCTCTCTGGAAAGGTGAGCATCTGCTAGTCAATGATTTTCAGATGGAAGCACTGGTCAAATTTTAGGTATGTAACAATCTTGAGAATCACGTGATTAGGGAGTGACTACCATAACTAATGTGATTTGATAATGCACTTGATCCCATATTGGTTTAAGAAGTGTAATAGACTTGATATGCATTTCTCTAAATCCTCTCAGAGCTGAAACTACATAGCTACCATGAAGAAATTCTAGTTTTGCCTTAAGCGCAACCTTTTACATTAAGTTACTATTTTGATTTAGAGCACTAATTTTAATAAAGATTTTCAATTTCCAATTCTTATTGAATAGGTGAGAGGCAAACATGAAAATATATGTGCAAGTGTTAGTATACTACCAGAATGCTCTAGCTCCTTCTTAAAAATGTCCTTAATAAAGCACCAGGCATGTCAAACAAACTTTTGTAAACAAAAGATAAATTACTCATGTTCTGCTCTGATTATAGCCAGATACATATTCTCATAAAACATTCTCTTGTCATTTTTGATGGCCCACATATCCATATATATATATATATATATATGAGGTAAAACACTTAAAATCATCAGTAATGTATAAACCTCAGTACTCCACAGGAACCTCAGAAAAAATGTAACCGAGTAAGATGTCAATATCAAGAAGTGACACTTTGTTCCACTGCAAAGTGAAACCAATTTATTTGTGCTAAATGGATGGAAAGAATGTATTCAGAATACATTTCTTTTACATATTGTACCGGCTTAGGCTGCTAAAGAAGCATTCATTAGTGCCATGTTGTGCTACTTTCTTGTACTCTGTTTCTACCAAGCAATACACCATTTTGGCTGTTATGCCAATATATTCCTATATGCTCATATCTTATTTTCTAACAGACTTTTGAACATTTAAAATACCTGCTCAAACTTTGCTTCAGGGGAATCACAATTAATATATTTTAACAAGGAAAAAAATATCATCAGCTGTTCTCTACAATCACATTGCCTTCTGCAGCAAAACAATCAAAGAGCACACTTTAATCAGCTATCAGTAACCTGTGGGCAGGACCACACTTACCAAAGTTAATCGTGACAGATCACACAGTATGGGCAGCTTACAGGTTAATGTAAATGTCAAGTGAAATCATCAAATCTTAAGGTCCACGAATTGTACATTCCACAGACTCCAGCAAGCCAGTTCCCTCACTGTAAAATTTTCTGACTGTACCATACATTGGAGGTGCTTGTAACAGAAGTATGGATGTGTCCTGTGTGCTGAATTAAGATTATTTACTACACAATAGAGAATGTGTCTTGGGCACTGATTAGGATGTCTGACTCACTTTTGCACTAGAAGCTGTTACGAAACCTAGTGCTGATTTTCCATCAGCTTCGTAAACACTGTAATGTTTCAGAATTTATCATAGAGCCCATCATGCCTTTAGTTTTCTGCAAATTGTCATGAAAAAATATAAAAAGGTATCCCTTTAATTTTACAAACCTAAAAGCCAGGAAAATGAAGCTTTGGAGCCAAGCAAAACGACATAATGCCGTATTATCAAACAGTAGCAAATGTTCCAGCCAGAGAATGGACATACATGTAGTTCAAGTAAACACTGATGGAAAACTTTGTTAAGTTAGTGTTGTAGACCCACAACACTGGCTGCATTTCATACAAACGTTTACAACACAATTAACAGTGAAGCCTATATAACCTCAGTGCAAATAAGTCAAATCCAAATATGCCAAGTAAGCCTTTGGCTTTTAGTAAACTGCTCCATGTTATGAGTCCACTTCTGACATACAGACTGCTGCGCACATGCACTAAGGCTGAGAGGAGGGATGCACTGAATGTTGAAAAGTGGCTGACTGCGATGCTGCGGATTGGACCGTAGGTTGCACAGGTGGTGGAGGTGGTGGCGGAGGTGGCTGCACTGGGGTCTGCGTGTTTGGAGAAGGAGGAGGAGTGGGACGTTTAAATTTGTCAGGGCTGTTACTTCTTCGTGGTGAAGGCCTCTGCAGAACAAATATTGAAATCATGTTTAACACACTCCTGAACAACATAAGGTGCAAGTCCTCTTATCAATTTATTGAGCTCAGTAAAGGAAAAAACAAGACAAAACAACAAAAAAATAACAAAAATCTGAACAATTCTGTGGGAAGACTCATTTCAAAACATCGCAAGAATCACAATACAACTGTTACATAAAATAAATGCTACGCTGAAATGGAATAGCAAAAGAAAGAGGAAGTACTTTTGACATCAAATGGAACACCCATTCCTTCCTGCCAGCTTGCAGGAAATGAACATAAGGTATATACGTCCTGAAGATATGTTTCCCTACGATGACCAGCAACCTAAAAAGAAACGAGAGATGAAGTAGAGACATCACCCCCCAAGTCGTGCTTTCCCAACCAGTAGGTGCTGATGAACCTTTTTATGCTGCGAGCATATGAAGTCCAACTACGTGGTACCTGACCGTGGGTGGAAGTGTTTCGAATGCCAGGAAGCCTGTCCAGAATCTCTAGCTTTCTGAAAGACTTTTAGCCTGCACACTGGAGCAAGACCAAAACATAATACAAGTTGTTCTTTGGAGCACAAAAAAAGATTACAACCCTTTTAGCTAAAGGAGTAAAGCAGTTAGAGAGCTCCCCTCAACAGAAACCACAGATTTTCAACAACCTGCACAAAGATTTAAAACCCACTTTATCTTTACAAACCAGTGGAAGAGGGAGGGGAATCTTCTGTAATGTTAGCCATGTAAAAACATAAACTACACTGCACAACACTAATTTCTGTGCTTTTGAAACCAAATCACTCACTACTTACCTACAGTTAGCATTAATCGAGAACCTCATGGCATGACAAACCACCCACCCACAATTAGTGATCAACCACAGATGATCAGCTCTGACAAAAAGCATGATTACAGTGCTATACAGAATGTACTACAAGTAATGACAATTTATAACGGAGATAAAAGAAAAGTCAAGAATCAAGCTGTAGTTTAGTCAAATAATGTATATCTCATCTTTTTCTGTGCAACAACGCACATTAGCACTCCATGTGAAAAGCCAAGGGATTCTTGACAACTGACTGATGTCTCTGAAACATTCAAAATCATCTATTGTGTCTGCATACATCTACTAATACAAACAGTTTCAGTATTGAGACAAAGCCAAAAGCTACTTATCAAAACCTTTCTCAAAACAGTTAGCATTTTGTCCTGAAGATGATCTTTTTCATAGTGACTCAATGTGGTATCAATTAATTTACAGTTTCAGAAAGAGTACGATTTCACAAATTCCTTGAAAGATCTATTTATAAAATTAGGTGCCACGTAGCACAAAGATCTTCTTGTGACTAACTCACATGACACATAGACTGGGATTCTACCTTACTGCTGAACTCCAGCTTCTCTCCTGTTCTAACCACTATTGTAAAGTTCCCACCAATCTTTGCTAAAAGAAATCAAAAATCATTCTTGCATATTCACCTAAGCAATTTTAGAAGCAGTCATATTTTAGCTTTCTACTAAAAATTCCATTGAAACATGTTTTCATATCTGAGAATGACAAGTATATGTAAAAACCTTGCAGGGTATTACATACTACCATACCTGTTGAGAAAAATAAAATGATCTTGATACAACAACTATGAGGCATTTTGCTAAATAGTTAATATTTAGGCTCTGTTTGCTCACTGAGCTCCACAAATATTTAGAATTAACATGATTAAGTAGAAATGCATCAAACATCACAGGTAAAAAGAAATCATTCCAGTTGAAAGGAAAAATTGCCCTAACAAATGTTTATATTAACTTTCTTCTGTGCCAATGAGAACAGAAAATAAGAGTTAACTGCCTGTTACAGTGATATGATGGTAGCATTGTGTCATCCTGAAGAAAACCTGAGCTTGGAGCAACCTCAGATGACTCATCCGTCAGATGGTGGTGACTAGGAGAAAAATGAAAGCAATGCTTTTACTTCCCGGGATAGGCTTAGTAGTTCAGAACATCACTTCTCACACCCTGCCTGCTGAGCCATAAGATGATACCTATTTACATAATACATCCTACTCTTTTGCAGAAAATAAGGTTCTCCAAAAACAATCAGTTTCTGGGGGTGAAGAGGAAAATCAGGATTGAAGAAAGCAGCAATAGATATCTTGGAGTAAGGAGACAAAACCAAATACAAAAATGTTCTGTAAAAAAGCTTAAGGACAAGCAATTATAACTTTAAGACAACAAACTGACAAGTATTTACTATTTCATATACTTACTGTAATACCATGGGATGGTCCCATATGTTGTACGTGGAGGCCTGGGGAATTGTAGTAAGACATTCCAGCTCTAGTCAGTGAAGTTGGTGGTGTGAAACCAACTGTGTGACTTGCATATGACAGACCTAGAAATTGTTAAAACAAGGTAACATCAACATTCTTGTTTATATTACAAACCAATTTGTGAAGGTTTTTTAAATTTTTTTGTTTAAAATTAAATCAATGACAGGTAAAGAAATGGTAACTGTCACCAGATCAGACATCCTAAAATATTAATTGAACTGAAAACTGTGATGTAGAATTAATTCCTTCTTCTGTAGTATATGATATGCTACAAAACATATACTACACAATTCTTCACTTAACATAAACAATGTAAGCCTCCCTTGGTAGCTTGGTTTTAGCCTATGAGCATTTCCATCCAGCCTTCTCCTCACAGGAAATGGCTCCCTGAACACATAGTCTGAAGAAGTAGAGAGGTAGTGCCCCCATCTAGCACTGGGGCACTATACAAGTTTCCACAAAGAAACCGGATCTAGGTGGCTCCTCCAAGACATACCAGATCCACATGCAGCCTTCTTCCTGTTTTGCCTTGGTGTTTACAGGCAGGGACCCAAAACTCTTTTGGGGCTGTGAAGTTAAACCATTCTGGGATTAGTTGCTAGCTGGACTAGCCTAGCAACTAACATTTAAAATTACAATTTGTTTTATCCATATTAAAGAAATCCTAGTAATTAAAAGCGCAAATATTTAATTCTTCCACCGAAATATTTCCTTTCTCTAAGAATTAATTTATTATAATGCAGGTAAATAGAAACACCAACTGCTAAGTGTTCAAAGTTCAGACCTGTTCTGAATATTTTGAGTATTTCTCAAAATAGCACATTTTCAAAACCTCTAACGCATTATTCCGTTTTGATAAAAATATCGGTGAGGTAGGAGACCAGACTTTTCTCAGCTGTTCTGTATTAGACACTAGCAACTGCTTTGGAGAATTATGACCAAGAAAAACATTTACATGTGCACTAAACTTCTACAGCAGCACACTAAATTTAACAGTTTTCACACTTCAAAACTGAATCAATGAAAAACAATGCCACTGCAGCTACACTATGCACCAACACTCACCTTTGTCCTTAACTACATATATATGTGTTTCTGGCTGCAACTGATGAGGCAAGATCTTGGAGGATCGGGGGAAAACCAAGCCTCAGATCACTAATAAAGTCATCTAAGAGAACATACTCCCCATGCCTAACCAATTCAAAGTTTGATTCTGCTGCATCTACAATGTATGCCAGATGCAAATTACAAGCAACTCCAAAATAATCACTGTCTCTTTAAGAGTAGTTAAACAATACAAATTAACAAAATTAATGTGATTTTTTTGACTACACAATCTAATCGTATGTACAGCACACATTTTATTAGTAAAGTGGTTTTGAAAGCGCAAAGAGAGAAACAAAATAGGTGACAATCTGTTGCAAGTCAGAGACAAGAGCCCAAGACAGTAAAAGGCAAAAAATACACTTCAAGTCGCCTTTCCAACACTACAATTTTAGACTGCTTTGGGATAAACCAGCTCCAGAAGTTTTACAAATGCAAGTCTAAATAGCAGTCAAAGAAGCAATAACAGAGTACTGCATGTACATCCAAGGTAGCTTTACCTCTGCAGCCTAAAATCTATATCTAGCTTCGCTGAAGAAGCAAAGCATAAACAGTTTAACTACACTAAAGATTAAGTGGCAATTACAGTAACTAATTGCCAGCAGCCTAGAGCAGCAATATTTCTACAATCTTTGAGGTTCCATATCTGTGCTATAAATCTCATCAGTATCTCAGCTTGGAAGAAGTCCTCAAAAGCAGCATCTCAAGTCACACTAGCACAAAGGACTCTGGGGTTTTCAGGAGCCATAACATGGCCCATTAAACCTGACCAGCTATACATATGAAATGACAGCATTTCTAATTGGTTTCAAATAATGTTTCTACAAATTCAGGCACATCATTCCCCCAGAAAAAAATGACAAGTCATACGATTACTAGATGCAAAATACAACTGTTGTATTAATATGTACTGACAGTTTTGACAGTGTTTACTGTACTACTTCATGCCATCAAGTAGTCTCAAACCCAATGTTTTCATCCTTTACTGCATTCATATATCCCAGACAGCTGTATGAAATTCCTCATTAGGTCTCCAAAGAGATTACTGCTTCTATTTGTCTGAAGTCTGAAACTTCCGAACTGTGGGTATTAATTTATCAGACGTGAAGAATAATGTAACTGCCTGTGGAGAAGTGCTAGCCTGGAACCTTCACTGTACCAACATTACCAAAATTGTGAACTCTCTTAGAAACTACCATTTCAGCTGTGTTACTTTTAACTGCTTCAGACTGCGTTTCAGCTTGATGCTCAACTTTTTCTTCCCTTGTCTGTGGGATGTAATTCCCACTAGAATAAAGCACTGTTCTATCAACTACTGATGGGATGTAAAGACCACAGGCAACAAGGAATGTGCCTCAGTCCCAGTGCAGGAACAAATCGGCAGAGGAACCCTGCACTGACGCATCAGCATCCAAACTGGGTCCATTTCTAGGTAATCTAGTGTGCAAGCCTATAAAGGACCAGATAATGTTTCCTACACATAGCTTTAATTATAACCACTGTGGGAACTGCAGATACAATATGTAGTTGAATACTATATTATTATGAAGGCTGCACATGTATAACCACGAACGCCCACTGTAGTTACTCTAGAACACTGGTTAGCATAACCACATTTCTGTACATGCAGTTACAGGTCAAAGAAAACATGAATCATTTTCTTGGCAACACACCTTGCACGACATCTAAATACTGTTCATCTCTAACAATGTAACATGATCTATGACCATAGCTAGTTTTTACACATGCTTACTCTTTTTGCAACACCTGGATGAAAACCATTTTGAGTCCTTCTGAAAAACTACAGTCAATCTTGAAAATTACAGTTTAAATACATTTTATATGTTCTAGCAGACCTGTGCAATAAAACTTCTTAATCCCACCTTGCAGAATGCGTCAATACAGAGCACATCTCCTTTGCCCTTACTGTAGGACTCTGTCCAACAGGTTCTAAAGGTGAACTTGGGAAAGCAGGGCATGTGGGATTCACTTCTTTACATACAAGTGAGTTTGTGATAGACATACAACATCCATGGCCAGCAACTTTTAATGAATGTCCAAGTGCAATTTTAAGAGATTTTAATTTTCAGTCAGTAAATGTTAGTAACAAAAATACATTTCCTTGGAGCTAAAAAAAGAAATAAATAAGTAATTAAAAATTCAGAAAAGGTTAGTTTGCCTTTGTTACACAAAGTACTACAGAAAGGAACTCTTAATTTTATAGTTATTGTTTTACGATAGAAAATAGAAGTGCAAAAGCCACTTCTCCACTAAAGAGAAATGGAAATAATTGACTTTTTTTCCAAACACATTTAAGATTAGACTTCTATAAGAAGTTTTGATTCATAGCACAACAGTGTCCTCATTACTCGTTCATCACTAAACTCTAGAAATCTGTTTGAACTATGCAACCTGTTGGGCAACTTCAGGGGATGGGGGAAAGGAGGAAGAAGAAAGAAGAGAATAGGAGAGAAAAAGAGAGAAAAGAAATAAAATTTCAAGTGATAGCTACTTAACTGATCTTTAGTATCTGTACACAATGCAAAATAGAACCATCTGAAAACATGCTGCACTAGAAGGCATCTAAGGCAAAACTATTCTTACATTTATGATAATTTCTTTTTTCCCCCAGACTTGCTTTGAAAGGCTATTGATCTAAATATATGAAGAGGGCTCATTACTATGTGATGCATACAATAATTTAGAAACTGGGTTAAATATTTACCAGGTGATATAGGTCTGCTAGAACTTGGTGAGGGTGTATAAGGGATAGGACTGGACACAGTGCGAGGTCTTAATCCTTGTGCAGACATCTCATTAAAATATCTAACAAAAAAAGGTAAAGAATGATTAGATCAAACCTTTTAAATTGTGCCATTTTTTAAATGTTTCACTATGCTTTTTTCAATTCCCATAAAAGTCACATTAGATTAATGAAGGACCAGTCACCTTTATGAAGTCATGACAGGAGCTCTCATCATTGTTGAAGGCTCAGCTACTAGCTTAACTTCCAACAGAAAAAGCTGCACTTATCTTAGTCATTTGCAGTTAAAATGGTACAAGTTGCATATGATTACAATACTACATACTAAAGGCCAGAGGTATAAATTGTCATCCGATCTGACTTTAACTACTTTTGCACTTTACACATAATTTCTACATTGAACTATTCAACATCTTGTCTGGCTGGAGTGCATTTCCCAACAAAGGCATTCAGCACTAATCTGAAATCATGAAAAGGGATGTAAAAAAATCATTAAAGTATTGATAATTTGTTCCAACAGCTTATCAGCCTCACATTTAAAAAAATTGTCTGCTCGCTACTTTAATACCTCTGGTGTATATATTTAGCCATTTGCTCATCATGCTCATCACTGCAAAAGAGAGACATTTTGAACCCTGGACTTTCTCCCACTAAAGGTACTTCTAGGTTGTGTTGTAAGACACCTACTACACTTCACAGTCATAAACTGAACAGTTCAGAACCTCAGGTAAGGCATTTTTCCCCACCTATAATAATTCCCATAGTATTTATTTAACTTTACTCACTGAATACAGTGAAACTTCACAGCCATCAAGTGCTTTCTGAAAGAAGGTAAAAATCATAGCAATTGCTCCCACTTGCCACTTACAGTTTTCATCTCAAAAGTAATTTTATGTATTTTTTCCCAAAGCACTAGGCTAGCAGCTTTGAGGTTGACTTGCTTATGCAAGACTCTCCACCTAAATTTTTCAGTCATTGCCTAGATTAGGGGCTCCCCTCCTCGCCCTCTCCTGCATATACGGTTGCAAATCAGTCCATCTGGGTTTATATTATTACATTTAACTCTGTTTTCTTTACTGTACTCAGTAGAGCAGCAGGCAAAATTAGCTATCTAACAGAGCTCTCTGACTCTTGTCTCCCCTTCTACCACTACATTCTCAGAAATTCTTAGTAGCTACCTTTATTTCCCGATCGCAGAAAAAAACCCCACAACATGAAGCAGCATTAAAAATATTCCTATTCAGTGGATCTCACAGTGATGACTACTTCAGGGTCTGTGAGCCATTTCATAAACTATTTGAAACGTATTTTGCTATTGCGTCTTACTTTTCAAACCAGGATTACTAAGCCACACCACCTAACACAGGCAGCACACTGCAGTGATACCAAAGCTGGCTGAAATTTGGGTGGATCAGGTAATACAAGTGGCTGCAATAGAGAACAACACGGAATTATCAAACTGGCAAATTAAAGTTTAATAAAATTTAAGTTTTCTGAAGAGCTACCGGTGGCAAGGTTAGCAAAATTGAACTGAATAGACCACCTCTGAAACACAGAGTAACTTGTAATGCAGACAGTATGTGTATTAAAGCAAGGCAGTTATCTTTGTCATTTTATCACACTCATCGTATTTTATTCTACATAAAGACAATTTTCTGTAAGTCATCTTAGTACCTGGATCAGGTGATATGGAACAGCAGCACATCATTTGTATGCTTCCTGTTTTCAGGTATTTCTCTACTACTCCAGAGAACAGGATGGAGGATTGAGAAGACAAAGTTACTGCTAGTCAGGAGGAGGAAGTTTAGGGAGAGCTGTGTATTTTGCATTCAGTAAAACATCTAACCTAACCCCACCTACAAAAAATAAGTACCATTAGCTAATAGAATGAAACTGAAAAAAAAGGATATCTAATCCATCACCACCATCATTTTTAGGATGACAATGTAAGCTGACAAAAATTTACATTTAAAAAAACTTACCGCATATAGTTCCACAGTTATTTTGTCTAGAAAGTTCTCCTAAGACTAACCACTCTAATACCTGCTTTATCCTTCCCTTTGTTTTGTATTAACTTACACTGTGAATGCCTGTTTTGGAGTGACTCCGTCATGCTTTTGTAGTACCAAGAAAACCAACACAAGAATGAAACTTCTTAGAAGTACAGAACAAGTTAATCAAATTTTACTGCATTTTACTGATTACCATTACCGACAAAGAACTGTCAAAAAAAATTAGGATACTCTGCGATTTTGGATTAATATCAATAATTCACATAGATTCAGATCTTAACTGTATTTACATTACAATGTAAATACAACACATGCAGTATTTACATTACACAAACACCAGAAACCTGCATTTCTATCAATTTATATAGCAACCACTACATCTTAATACCAAATGCTACTGCAATACATGTTAGTTGCCTAGCATTTCATTAAAACAAAACCAGGACCTTGAACTTTCAGTGTGCTCCTTGAAACAAAATATCTGGTACTACCAATATCTGGTAGATTATGGCTTATATCAATATATGAATGACTCAAGAAGGAACAGCTCAGTATCAGAAGAATACATAGCACAGGGTGACTTTTAACCTTTCTTTTTAAGGGACCAGTATAAATCCAAAATAGTGTAAAACAGTACAACAAAAAAAATGAGCATTTGATAAGAAATAAGAATGTTCTAGTCAGTGTACTTAAAAATCTTTTTCAAGTTACAACACTCATATGATTATGAAGTGGGAAAACACTAAAAGGCATCACCAAGAAACACTCAAGACCACCTGTAAGGTCAGCGCAAGCCATGCAGCTTGTAATGGAGGAAAAAAAAAATTAAAAAAAAAAAAAAAATCAAAGATACTATGGTTTGGAAATCAAACCCTTCTGCAAAGGACTAGTAAGCCCTAAGTAAGGATGTTGTGCCTAGTTCATGGAATTCCTTCCAGTTAGGAGCAAAACAAAGGTACTATAATTGACTTATCCTGAATCTCAACTACACAGATATATTTATTTCAATATGTATTATCAAAACCCTAAGCAATTCTCAGATACAATAATGCCATTTCTATATAAGTGTGATACAATTCTACTAAAAAAATATTCCTGGGCCATGCTGAAATCTGATAGACAGGTTATATAAATACTTATTCTATAATATTCAAAAAGAAGTGTGAGTATTGATTAAGAAGCTGAATGCCAGCATATCGGGATCACTAGAAAATACAAACCTTTCATCGTCCATTTCTAAGCTGGATTCACTTTCTGACAGCTGCCTGCAGAGTGCTTCCCTACGTTCCATTTCCCTCTGTAATTTTCTTTGAAGTCTCAAGTTTTCTTCTCTCATATGCCGCTCCTCTTCTAAATATTGTGCCATTTTCTCTGAATCTGAAATTCCAAATTTTGTTAAAATTTGACTGAAATTCACTAACAAGCAAAAACTTTGTGCCTAATTTTACTCCAGTACTTCAAGAATGAGGGTGTGAAAATGCTCAGGATGGGTTACTCAGAATTCTAGTCTCTAAGTCAATAGTTCAAAGCCCAATTCCAAAGAGCACCTACTAAAATAAATTACTGGTTGACACCAATTTTGGAAATAAAAGGTTAAAAGCAAAAAGTTTTCAGTATTCACCAAAATGAATTTGAAAAAAGAAGAGGAAAAAAAGTAATGAAGAAAATAATAAAACCAAAACCACAAAGATGAACGACAATGATTTATGCTCCATTAAAATAATGTGATTCCATGGTTACAAAGATTTTACTGCAACACATGGAAGAAATTATTTTAAAGGTATATTTCCATTTCAAACAAAGAAGCACAAAACAAGTTCTGAAACCCAAAACACTCAAATTTGTATTAAATTGCTACCTTATATGCATTCTTTCAATTACACATTTTTATCAGAGATTGGCCAACAGGACATTTACTGATATTAAAAGCCAAAAAGTGGTTTACTATGTACACCAAAGCACAATTTCAGTTTGCAATTCTAAACAAGTTCAGCAAATATCAGTTAGACAGTCTTCAATCAAAAGAATATGTTTTAGAATACTGTTCCCAAACTATCAACAATACATGATTTCTCTCTTTTCTGTGGAAATAACACTGCTAAATGTAACAGAATCATCTATTTAAAACTACTATTTATCAAAACAGTTCCTAGACTGAAAGTGTTTCAGGAAGACAAAATGTAATACCAATATCAGAATTTAGTAAGTAGATCTTATTAAGTACTTATGAATAATACTAGAGATTCTCTAATGAACACATATTGCAAACATGAAACTGAAAATGCATTTCAGTTTTACCTGCTTGCAGGCTAGCACATCCACCATTTCTATCAGTATTGCTATTGATATTGAAGCTTGGTTTAATCTGTTCACAAACAGGAAGTGCTTTAAAACCTAGATCTTATTTTCAATGAGAATTTGAGTTCAAATGCTTCCAAATTTTTACCCTAAATCACAGAAATTAAAACATAAATCACTTAATAAAGAATACTTGAAATGAAATTAATTATGCTGAATTTGTACAAAGTACTTTGAATCTAAGGCCTTGCTCTCCTCCTGAAGTTCAGTAAGTGAAGGCTGCAGTGCAGAATTGGCAAGTACAAAGATTAGCAGCTCTTATCTTCTTTTAACTGACAC
The DNA here is from genome assembly GCA_025447955.1 of Psilopsiagon aurifrons. Classification (NCBI taxonomy): domain Eukaryota; kingdom Metazoa; phylum Chordata; class Aves; order Psittaciformes; family Psittacidae; genus Psilopsiagon; species Psilopsiagon aurifrons. Next base: position 33,497 of record JAOEHY010038286.1, read on the forward strand.
AAATTATTAATACCACAAATTTCTGCACAAGGCCTCTGCAAAATCCCATCATCTCTGCCTTTAAGGAAGGTCACTGCCTCTGGCAAGCTATTTCTCTTAACAGCAGTAGAAATATTCCAGTTAGCCTGTCAAGACCAGCACACTAGAGGGGCAAAACACTTTTCATTCCCCACTTAACCAAACTCTTCTGTTGTGGTTAGGTATCTACTTACTTATTAATGGAAATATAATGCCACTGACTCAGAACTAGGCACTAGACGATGGGAACTGATGAAACCCAGACAGAAATTTTTAAAAAACAATAAACACATTTCTTCTGGCCCAAGATATTAAAGAAAAAATTGTTGATCCTTCCAGACACCTTTTTAGTAAAGCTAAAACCCCTAAACTGCACATGAATACATCAAGAAGCAATAATACTGCAATTATGAAAATATTTGAATCCCAACTGCCCTATTTTTTCTACTCCTACCTTAAATTCAAACTCATTGAAGTACATATAAAAATCTCACTTTACACAAACCAAGTTGTTTACTCACGCTGTAACTGTGCAGCCCTCAGTTGTTTCTTCAACCTCTCCACTTCATTCTTTAAAAATCTGATATGTCTCATCATATTTTCTGGAGAGTCTATCTCCATTGATATGTCTCTGGGTGATGGTGGAGCAGATACTGGCTGGTCTAATTTCTCCTGCAAAATTCTGCATGAAAAATAGTTCAAACTTCACCTTCAGTTCTACTGAAAATAAATCCTCTTAAACCCCCCAGAAAACCACTGCAAGGATTCTGACAAGCATATGAGAGTTACTTGAACTACTCTAATTGGAGAGAGAATTTTAAGAGGATTTATAAAGTTTTCTTTTTTAACTCAAGAGTAAAAAAAGGTAAAATTTGTTGTCAAAGCACAGACAGATTTTCTGAAATATTCAGACACAACACTTGCAACTGTTTTTTGTTCAGGAAAAACAAATTCTAAACTATCTAAGTTATGTCAGTTTTATCATCAAACACTATTTATTCCACAAAATAATTTCTAATCAAGTTGATTGAATCTCTCGCAAATTTTTGTATTTACGTTCTTAGAGGAAGAACACATATCCAAGATGAAAAGATGAGTAAAGCTTTTCTGTGTTTCACCGTAACTAGAAGAAGAAAATGTCACAGACATTTTCTGAAGCATAGTCACACCGTCTTTTTTTTTTTTTTTAAATCTCCAAACTAAAAGGTATTCCATATAGTCAAGGTTTCAAATACCTAAAAGCTGAAATAACTGACTGTAAATTCAGGAGTAATTAACTTCTCTTATAATAAAGATATGGTAGGTATTCAGTGTTCTAAATTATTACTTTTGGAGTTGAGATATGACGAATTTTTCAGCCTGAAAGCATGAAACTGTTCTTCACTAGGAACATATTGATTGGCCATGATGATGATGACTCTGCCCTGAAGAGCAGGGATAGCACTATGCAAGCACAATATGGCCTACTATTCATTTGTACCACACAAAATGGTACTAATGCCTCGTCTGACTCCATCATAGAGTCTCGTAAGAAGGCACACATTCAGAGATAAATTAAACCAGAAATGGTTTGGCTTAAATAAGGTTTTGAACCTAAGATGAAAAAAAATGCTACCAATAGCCCATCCTACTATGAATTTACCACTGTTGAATACCACATATAGCTCTTCAGCCCACCTTCTACGGTAAAATGAAACTACAAAACCTGCAGTTCACCCAGGCTCAGGCATTTTCTGAGGGCCCGGTCAAGATTCAGAAAGTCACATTAAAACTGTCCTTAAACACGCAGAAGAAAATAAGGTATTAATCATCTCTTCTCCACCTAAAACTAAGAGTTCTTATAACACGGCATTAAAGCAAGCACACTGCAACAAGACAAACCGTTTTTCTGCTTCAAGTTTATCCATCCTCTTCCAGAGACGATTCACTAGTGCTTCTTGTTCTTGCTCCAAAGTATTTTCAAGGTCAATCTTCTCACGTCTTAACTGGAGACGAAAACAGTCAATTTTTTACAAGGAACTGCCATTAGTAAAGATTACTGCTGTAACACCATTTTACGTGATGCTTTATGACAGCAAGGAGAAGGCAAAGCAGAGGCAAAAATCAGGCTGGCCACAAAGCCAGTGAAAGAAAACCCGAAAAACCCCAACCAACCCAACACATTGGTCACAGAACCAGCGAAAAATCAAGAGATTCAGAAGTTGCACAGTTGTCATCTTTGAACAGAAATCTTTCTCACAGAATTTGTCTCTGGCCAGCATGAGGGTACTTGAAATCTGGACACACTGACAACATGACAAGCCTATTTAAACACATCTCCTGTTCCACATGTCTCCAAGCATCAACTGAATTTATTATTGACTACACGAACTTTCATTCTTTTAAAAAATTTCAAAAGTTTTTCAGTAAGCCAGACATTGAAGAGAAGCCACGTTCACCTTCACCAATCAATATTAAGCAAGGCCACATAACAAAAATAGTGAAGAAAAAAATGCAAAATGCTTTAAATATTACCGTATCAACTCTTACTAGCAGGAAAAAAAATATATTTCTATCTTGGCAAATGCTTTATAAAAGGAAACACTTAATTTGACATTATTCTCATTCATTCACTGTGTGGACAAACATTCCTGATTCTACTGTGAGTTAATAAAAGCAGATATACTTTAGAAACACACATGAAGAAATCTATTACTAGTATTTTAGTACAGATACAATGGAAATATTAATAATACATTAGAATACTAAGAGGCACAGATTATATTATTCAGCAACACTGGCAGCTGAACTCCAGCAGTTAGCAAGACTGAAACATATGGGAATAGATGAACACCTTTAGAGGTTAAAAAAAGCATGGAGGTAATCTTTCTCAGCAAAGCCTTAATTAACACTACTTTCCTGAAGGGCAAATAATGTCACATTACAAAATGGAAAGACTGAAAACAGACTAGGCAATTTCCTTGCACATTTACTGCATCACTGGGTGAAGTGTTACTACAGCACTAAAATCTATAAAGGGCTCCGTGCTAATTGCTAAATTAGTAATGAGACACCTAAACAAAATTTAAACTTATGCACAAGTTTAATCAATGTACAACTTTAATCTTTCAAGCTTAGAAGAAATACTGTAAGTAAAAATAGACGTATGTTGATGAATAACAGGGAATATAATTAGAAAAAGAAACATTGTTTAGCAAATCTTTCCATGTCTGAGTTTCCAGATGTGCATTAACAGTAGAGGGAACTTACACTTCAACAAAAGATGCCAGAAGCGACATGCTTCAGCCTCACACTTGGGATGAGAATTTGGATCATGACCTACACTTTGATCCTCATACCAGCAGGAGCTGGAGTGGTATGAAGGCAAAGGGTTCAGCTCCTGGAGATAAAAGGCACTTTGCCTTAGGGCACTGCTCATGAGCCAATTTGGCCAACTCTTGGGGCTGACAGCTTTCCAAGGGAAGAAAGTACATAAAACATTCTGGGAATCTGCACACAGTGCTTCTACACCACCAACATGCAGAACTTCGCTACATTGCTTAGCTACCTGTATAACCACATGATGAAAAAAGTTTGACTGCAGATCACCACTGCAGCAATGGTTTTTGCATCACTTCAGCGCAACGTAAGTTTAGACTTACCTGCTCTGACACAGTCTTTTTACAACTATGTTAACGATCTAACCCCAAACAAACCCACAAAAACATACTGGTGAAAATAAAAACACTTTGTTTAATGGTAGGAAGAAGAGCAAAAAGCAATTTGAAAACAGAGTAAATTATTTAAAACCTTGAAACATTTGAAAAATCTATAATTACATTTAGCATTATAGCAACCATCACAAAGGCAGTGGAGTCCATTAATTAGAAATCTGCATGTGGGTGATCATACACAAAGGCAAGGCCAAATCATTACCAATAATATACAGATGAGCCTTGTGTAGTGCCCTGAAGGCTGACAGACATGCTCTGATGAAAACACCAAGTAAATTGTATTGTGAAACAGAGATCAAAAATTTCACATTTCCACCAGTATGAAAACACACTGGAAACAAGTATCTGCCTTTTCTGATCTTGAGTGTTGCCCCAGCTCCTCCCAGTGCCAGGAAATTAAAGCTCTGAGAATGAACACCTTGTATTGAACCTACAGGAAATGCAACTGCAGCATCCTGACCAGAGCTGTGAAATGGAAGAACAGGTATATTTTGTACTAGACACTTTCAGGTGTACTTAGGAAATGCAGTCTAACACTAATCAATGAATTTGTTAGTAACATGATACAGTATTCTGAACTAAAATAAGCAGGATAGGATTGTATCTCCAAATCAAAACAGAAGCTGTAAAAACTCGCATCATTCTACATGAGTTCAAAGTTACATTCCAATAAAACATCTTTTAATTTTTACCATCAGAACAGGTAAACAGGGAAGTATTGCTTGCCTTTTTTTTGACCTTCATCTTCCCTTCAGAGAAGAGAACCTCTCCACCATAAATCTGCGTTCCTTGTCCTCTTTCTTTTTCACACATACACTTAGTTTACTTCTAACATAGCTAAAATATCCACTGTCTCTGCTCCTGGATTATTTTTTTCAGTCTTCTTGCCAATTTATCAACAAGCACAACTGTTCCCTCCCGATATGAAGATATCCCAAATCAGTGACAGCTGAATATGACCTCTGCCTGAGCCCACAATCCCAAATTTCACCTCTCTGTTGCTCATCTGCCCCTCCCCCTTTGTAGCTTTAATTCTTTGCAGCTCTCAAAGTTTATCTCTCCAGGAGATTTTATATTTCATGTTCTTCTCCTTTCAAAGGAGCAGACATAGAAGATGATTATAGGCAGTTTAGTTACTATTTCTAATCCCCTAACTGCATAAATTCTAGTTTCTCTCTGTACTTTATGAAATAGAAAAGCAATTAAAAAGTAACAGCAAGACTACAAACTTGGCCTCTGTAGGACAAAACTGACAGCTACTCATTTTCTATCAAACCACTGAATATTGCTGCTCATTTTAACCAAAACATTCAATTAATTGAAATAATCACATCATAAATTTCCTCACCATTAGCCTTCAGAGAAGAAAGTTCTGCCACTTCAAGCTGACTTAAGAAAATTAAGTCAGATCACATTCAAACCCTAATATAATGTGAGTTAGTAATGACACTATGCAATCATCACAGCTACAAACTGGCTACCTACTCATCACCTGTCGCATGAGCAACTCTGATGAGAAAAAATAGGAAGGACACAAAGCACAGATGATTTCTGTTCCATATATTAAAAATAGCTCAGTGAACATATGTAACTACTCACTTATTACAGTGATAGCTCTAGTGATGCAGCCCTTGATTTACGTTCAAAGCATTGCTGAAATACTCCTTCCAAACCCTGTTTAAACATGTGTCCAAAAGGTTATGTTGAAGCATCGTGGCAATCTCTCTTACTTAATTCCTTATGTGTACAATAAAGGCAATATTGCTTTGCTCGCAACTTTTGGTTGTTTCTTGCTAGGTGTGGCACATGCCCCAAAGGCTGCTGCTTCGGCTGGTTAATGAGCTGTCCTGGTTTAGGCCCAGTCAGTAACTCAGAACAATAAGGTTTGGGTTTTTTTAATTTGTGCAAGATAAGAAATAATGAAGTTCAAAGTAATTTCAGATATACTATACCTTACTGTAAGAGAAAACAAAGGTATGTACTGCATTCCCTATAAATGTAAATGGAATTTCTAAGTAAGACCGACAGACGAATTTAACATTTTCTTAAAGTTTTCAAGGTCAGATACGTGAAAGGCCTTTCAACACCCTTGCTTTTTGCACAATCTGTCATTGACTTTCGAATGTAGCAGTAAGTTTCAAGTTTTATGATTTCCCAAGTCTGTCTGCCCAGAAAAATGATACAAAAATAACTACCATTAAGATTTTAGCTCTGGCTCATGCCAACATTTCAAAGAGAAACCAGCTTTATGTATAAGCATCCTTTGCATTTTGATTAAGTAGCCACCACCACCACCTTGTGGCTAAGAGAGTTATTTCAACTTCATGTTAATTTCCGTATTTATTAAAGATTTGTTGGCAACCATATCGTTCTACCTTTCTGGTTTTAATTCGTTCCATAGATCTCTACATATAGAATGTTAGCATAAGAGTCAATAAAACCTATTTTATCATAAAGATAACCATTAATTATTTTATCCACAATATCAACAGAAATAGGAGAGTCATACATAACTGGTAGTAATTCAAATATTTATACCATCCAAATTACTGAGCTTTCACAAGCCAGAAAAAAAAAAAAAAAAAAGTTCTTTAACAAGCCTCTATATTTCATCAGTTTGCCTTCAGTCAAAAGGACTTCTGCTAATGCCACTGAGATGTTTTAATGCACATGCCTAAAACTAACCATGAGAGCAGTTCCAATGTCTAAACTTGCAGCAGAAACATGAAAAAAAAAAAAAAGTGGTGTTTTATTTCTGTAATTTTCACAACTGTCTTGGAAGAAAATGAGCTGGACATATTAAATTCTCAAATCTTTTTAAGTATACACACAGCTGACATCTCGCAGTTCAAGTCCTATGCGATCCAAGCTGCCACAAAAAGGTGCCCTAGATCACAACTAGACCACATGTGTATTTTATCTACTGTAGAGTTTAACCTCCTTAGAAGTAACAGTCTTTCCCACTAGCAGTGTGAGAGTGGAACCTGATGAATGGCAACAAGAAGCATGACTTATACAATTCTGAAGATAAGGAGTTACCTGTTCCAGGGTGAGCTGCTTTGAAATTGTATCATTTTCCAGTTTTTTGATCTTCTTCATCAGTTTGTTCACTTGAAATTCCTGTTCCTGCTCTAAATGCTGCTCCAATTCAGCTTTCTCATGCTGCAGCTAAAAATTTAGAAGTATTTTAAAAACACAGAAGTATGAAACATTAGATAGCTTTTATATATTTACATATTTATTCTTATTGCACATTAAATTCTCTATTGATAATCATTAAAAGACTTCAACCCACTAAACAGCCCTTCAAAAATCAATATTCTAAACTGCATTCTATTTTCAAAGTAGATGGAAGTAAACTACATTTCCAAACATTTAATAAAGTCAAATGAAAATAGATACGATATATGTAGCACATACAATATAGACATTTCAAAAGTAAAAAATCTGTATGATTCATTAATTTTAATCTAAATGCATCATTTCAAGAGCACCCAAAAACATAAAATGCAGGCCTTAGCACTTACTTCTCCCAGGCAGCTGAAAGCTTAAAAATCATAGCATCAGCTAGGTTGGAAAAGACCTTTAAGATCATCAAGTCCAACCTTTACCCCACAACTGCCAAGTCCACCACTAAACCATGCCACTGAGGGCCCCATCTACACGTTTTTTGAACACTTCCAGGGATGGTAATTCCACCACATACAGGAGACAGCATGCGGATTACCACCTAGCTCAAGGTACTTGCTGCTCTTTCCTTTAATCTACATGTTCCTTCATAAAAAAACCTAGATGCTTCTGGTTTTGTTTTTTTTTTTTTTTTTTAATTTTATTACCTAGCTAGAAAAATGAGACGAAAGCCAGTTGCTGTAATCAGCTTATATTTAATTAGCAAATTAAGCTGTGTGAAAAGGCATATAGCCAGAATCTCTCACTCAGCCTAAAGCCAGATGCTGCTAACAGAAAGTATATGGCTGGGGACTGCTAGTATTTGAAGACAGTCCAGTGAGTCAAGAAAATCATACAGTCCTGTGAAGACACCGCAAACCAACTTAACAAGGTTTCCTGCTCTTGTGTGCTTCATGCAAAAGCAACTACCATATTACTTACAAAAATAGAGCTGCAACTGCACAATCTTGCTTGTGCAATCATTCTTTTTAAAACTTGGTGGAATTTCCATGACATGGGAACTGATGAGGCTGATCTGCAGCTGCTGTGTAGGATTTACTAAACCTTGCCTCAGGAGTGTGAACACATTTGCAGCCAAAAGACCATTCCCACTGATCAGAAAGCTGCTAAGTGAAGCAAGGAAAAATCTAAGGAAACCTACAAACACTTCCCTTGAGTGCTAAAAGGGGTTATAATTTGAAAGCCCTCTTGGACATTCTGATGAACCTACTTTATTGTGCTACTTTCCTTCACCCTATTATTCAGAGTGGAAGAAAACTACTAATAACACATCCAAAAATACATGTTAATGGTGTCTGTCACTCACGAGTGAAATACTTTTTCTCTCTTATTTGCTTCAATCATAAGAACAAACCAAAACACCAGAAAACCAGTTAATGCTGAAACCCTAATATTGAAAACCAGAATTGCTAACAATGAGAAAACATCCACTGGTAAAATGCTGGTGGACAGTGTTTATTCTACACTTCTATAAGTTCACTTAGTGAGTATTTTCAAACTGTTTTCAATTATATGCAATTACAGCAACAACTGTTTACAGATACACCTACGGCTGCCAGCTAAAGAGAAGCAAAAAGTGTGTTAGAATGTGTCACCTTGATGAGAATGCCTTACAGACCTTGAATTACCCATAAAAACTGCACGAGAGATTCTGAATTTTCAGCTGTGTAAGATCAGAGATGGGTTAGGTGCAAGAGATACAGCTAAAACATTAAAGTGAGAATGGGGTTATCAAATACAAAGCAGCAGAAAAAGTACATGTGTTACTTCTGCTAAGTCCTACAGAAGTGCAGTAATGTCCTTCTGTCTCCACAGAAATAAGTTGCCTGATACAATGTAAGACCACACTTACCTTACTTCCTTACTGTACTGACCTATTCTGGGACAGCAAGAAATTGTTTCATGAAATAATGGAGGTAATACATGAAGTACCCCCTTAAAAATACAGCCCTCCTTTATCCCCCAGACTATGACCTTGTACATTGTACTGAACAGCCTATTTTTAGCACTCCTGCCCTCAAATGTTATCCAATTCCTCCTTTGCTGCATCCTGAATGTCCTATTTATTAACAAATCTGTATCAGCAGTTTGCCTCCTATTTATGTCCAGATGTTCATCAAATAAATGATAGATGTGCTGACTCTGTTCATTCTGCACAATCACATTTGCATCCTTGAGCTGACTCATCGTATTTTGGAGATCAGGAAGGGTAATTGCTCATGTTTACACACGTACAGTTTTTGCAAGAATTGTCAAGAATCAGACTTGCATGAGAAATAGTTCTGTATAGCCTTCCAGTTACTTAGTCTGCCTGACTTCACATTATGTTATTATCTTGGTACGTCGAAACATTTTACTTTCAAGGACAGACACTTGGACCAATTTGCACTTCCAAAAATATACAGATATTGAAAAAAATCTGTAGTTGATTTTGAAAAGGCATGATGCAGGATTTAAATAATAATTGTCTTTAAGTTCAAACACTATTAAAATTTAATTATTCTTTTAAGCAGCCTTGTTTCACAAAAGATAAAATTTTCAAGATATACTACTTTAAATTTCAAAACAGAATCTCAGCAAGTTGACATCCACAGATGTAAGAACAGAGAGAGGCTGCATCAAACCACTTCTGATGATAGTCTGCAAAATATTGCTACCATTCTATAATAACTAGGGATAGAGAACTCCAAAAATATTGTTCCAAACGTGCCAGAGTCTTCGTCAGGTAGACAAAATTATCATTAGAGAAAGCAGATGGCAAAATATGGTGAATGTATATAAGGCCTGTAAGAACTTTATCAGGAATGTATGTGATGAAAAGCTTCTGTCTACTCCAAAAGCCTCCACTGAGATGCATGTGCTCCTTCCCCCCTGCATCGTTCAGCCTAGCAAGTTAAAAATTACGTTAAACAAAGGCAATTCAACTAATAAAAGCATAAACATTTATTGTAGAGGCAGTAAAAGGTAATGCCACACAGTTATAAACAGGTATTATCAAGCAATGGTATGTCACCAGAAAGCCTGGTAGCAGGAAGAGTTTTATTCCAGTGAAAACACCTTCTTTTATGCGCTACTGTTTATGTTTAGAATCAAGCCGTCATACAGTAAAATGTTTGAAAATTAATTTCTTATAATATTGAAAACCTGATGTAACTGTGTTTCATAATAGCAATGCACATCATGCTGAACTGGGAAATTCTTGTTACACTGTTAATGAGAAGCATGGCAGCTCATGCTCTGGCAGACAGCTTTCACATTTAAAACATTGTAACATCCTGGGAGCTCATTCCAGATGCCACTCAATGCGACACATAAACCCCTACAATTGTGACAAAGGCCTGACAAAGCAAGAAACACACAGGCACTATGAAAACGGTCTCTCTGCTAGGTGGCTTTCAACTGAATAATATGGCAGTAATTTTGACACAGACACAGACTAGCAGATAATTGAAAAATTAAAGAGACTATAAATCATATGCAGTTCAACAGAAGCACACCCCTCCCTCTGTTCCAAAAAGGTAAAGTTTCAGACAAAACAAATCCATACGCATTTTTTTCTCCCTTACTCATATAAAAAGCAGGAAGTCATTTGATGCATGATGTCTGACAGCATGAATTTTGAAAGTCTAGTTGCAGGTCAGACCAGTGCTGCCTGTCAAACACAAGAGATTAAGAGTTTAACTCCAAACAGCAGAGAACAGCAGAGCAATCAATTACTGCCCACACTTCCACTGGAGACTACTGTATTTCTGGTTTTGTCATCATCCCATGTCTGCACCTAATTTAGCTAGAATTCTCTCCAGAGCCAAAACACCAAAAAAGGAAGTGGGCATTTATCAATTTTTCAGCCTTATAACTGCTTCATCAGTCTCGCATCCCCTAATAGAGACAGAATTGCTACATTCTAGTAGGTAATGGTAAGTATTAGCACACTCAAATCTCAGGAAAAAATACAGTAAATTGTAATTATTTTAACTTTCTATGTCTGAAAAACATCATTCAGGAATGCAGCACTTCACCTACGTAACTGGAAGAGTACTCCAAACTAGAAAAGATATCATAATAAATACTCAGTTGACTATGTGTGCTAATAAAGCCCACAAAATGAGTTTGTCTGTAGTATCAGAAGTTTCTCTTCTCAGACATTTTATCTGGCAGTCAACGTGGATATAACTCCCAGAATTCATAATTGGAAAAAAAAAAAAATAATCAAAATTTCCAAACAGATAACCTTTCCGAAAACAAAAATCCACATCAATAGTATTGTCAGCTCTATGATACTTCAGAAAATTGTCTGCTACTCACCAGTATTCTAACATCAGCTTACTAAATCCATGATCACTATATAGAAAATTGTTTTTGTGGAAACATACTCTAATATTCAAATGTTTCCTAATGCTACAGGTAAGCTCTTCAGGGGAAACGAACATTTCATTTGTACAACTTGTAAGCTAATGAGCATGCTGCTGGCATTTAGAAGAATACATTTATACACATTTTTTTGCATTTCACAGCAAGTTTATCACAACAAAGACATAACCAAGCCATGAAATAAGATCCACATTCAGCAAACACACAAAGAGAATATTAGTTTTAATCACAGAATCATAGAATAGTTAGGGTTGGAAAGGACCTTAAGATCATCTAGGTCAAGATGTTTTTCAGGCGCTGTATATTTTTATACCTGCATTCTGTTTCAGATTCATGTGCTTCTCTGAATATTTCTCCCACTAGTGAGAAAGAAGTTGCACCCTTTAAGGGTTTCCAACAGACAAACAGCACAATGCCCTTGCATTCATAGATTATAACAAGGAAGCCCCTCGGCTGTTTTGAGAACAGTAGATTGTTACCTTTTTCCCTCATTTGGGCCAATAGTCAAAGGAGACTTTCTGAAAGTCCATACCAGAAAAGAACAAAAATTAACTGTAGTTTTAGGATTGCAAGAGGCTTATATTTATTCTTTGCAATGCGTGAACCTACTTTGCATAATATTAGTGATTTAAGAACTATTAAAGATACAGCTTTAAAGCAATCTCAATGGACTTCTAGCAAAAAGGCTGAGCATATTTTAAGCAATTACTAGATACATCAATTTAGCTACTGCAGAACTTGTGCAGAACAAATTTGTATGCAAGGTCACTATATGTGTTCAAAACTCTTTGGCCAAACCAAGTGTAATTCATGCTTTTACTTTAAAAAAGTAAGTTTTACTTTGCTCTACACAATATATAGAACAGTCCCAGGTAAATGGTTCTGTAACCAATTTCTACATACCCCTTTCAACTAAACAACATTAGCTTCAGTTTCCAATGCCAAGGCCAGCCCTCAGGAATCCCCAACCCAGGAGACTACAAAAAGGAAATCTTTCCCTTGGCTGAGAAGGACTGGGTCAGAGAATACTTAGGCAAGCGTGACATTCACAAGTCCATTGGCCCTGATGGATGCACCCATGAGTGCTGAGAGAACTGGCAGACATTATTTCTTGGCTACTCTTGATCATCCATGAAAGGTCATGGCAATCAGGAAAGGTGCCTGAGGATTGGAAGAAAGTAAATGTCACCCCAGTTTTCAAAAAAAGCAAGAAGGATGACCCTGGGAACTACAGGCCAGTCAGCCTCACCTCAGCTCCCTGAGCCAGACTCTTCTTGGCGGTGTCAGGTGATGGGAAGAGCCAATGGGCATAAGCTGAAACACACGAAGTTCCACCTGAACATGGGGAAGAACTTCTTTACTGTGAGGGTGACTGAGCATTCAAATAATATATAATTCAAATAACTTCTCCCAGAGAAGTTGTGGAGTCTCCTTCTCAGCAGATACTTGAGATCCATCAGGATGCAAACCTGAGTAATGTGCTCCAGGTGACCCAGCTTGGGTAGAGAGGATGGCCTAGGCGATTACCAGTGGTCCCTTCCCCCCTCAACCATTCTGTGAACATTGCTCAACACACAATTTCTCCCTTTACTTGAAGAGACTTTTGTGGGAAACTTTTTCTACAGCAATATCTACATCTTATTTCAATTAGAAAAGAACACTCAATGTCCCCATTTTACTACCATCTGCTTCTCTGTTTTTCATAAAAATGCATGACTTTGAAAGCAAATGCATGTCTTATTCAGAAACATTTTTGTCAGTCCTCAGTAACAGCAAGGGGAAATAATAATACTAGATGGAGGATATTTTATCTTTATACTTAACTTACTATGAGATAATAGGCACCGAATAGACAAAGCCACAGAAGTAACAGTTTTCAGTAGCAAAAGCATTAGATAAGATTAGCACTAATGTGGTTTACAGTGTATTTCCTAACTGCAGGGCTAAACATGCCTCAAGACTCCAGCTGCACAACATAATAAATGCTTATAACATACGAATCAGGTTCATTCAAATTGACTAGTTTTTCATGACAAAGCTTGTAAGTAACAGCACAAAAAAATGCCACAGTGCATCGCACCAACAATTTACCTTAGTAACCTAGTTCCTAAGAGAGAGGCCAAAAGCAGTTACTTAGGCAACTCTATCAGAACAGGGCAAGCATGTACAACACTTCCAACACTTACTCACTTCAAAACATTAGCAACTTTGCTAACGAAGTTTCTCTGACATAATTTGTCCCAGGATCTTCAACTTTTTACTTTTGGTACACAACTGCTGTGGTTTAATTCAAGAGAAGAAACTGTTTTTTTTAAAGTATGAATAAACTTAGTATCTGTAGATGGTCTCCTTCAAGCATCACTGCACATTCTTGTACATAAAGTTTAATATTTCAAGACTCCTGTTAAAATATCAAATATTCCAGGAAAAAAGTGTCTGTTTCAATAACATTTTTAATTAACCAGTAACTCTTTTCTGTAAGACAGTGAACATTTACTTTAAGCTATGTCCATTTCTTTGCATCTCTGTACCAACTTTCAGTTTCTCAACACCATGAGTTTCAGATGGAAACTGTAAAGCATGTTCTGGGTTCAGCAGTAGCAGTCATTTTTCTCCTTCTTAGTAGCTGGTGCAGTGCTGTGTTTTTGACTTTCAGCC
>JAOEHY010038288.1:0-31007 GCA_025447955.1 Psilopsiagon aurifrons
ATTGGTGTTATCAGCACTGTTCTCAGGCCACAAGTCAAAAACACAGTGCTGCACCAACTACTAAGAAGGAGAAAAATAACTGCTACTGCTGAACCCATGACACGTTCGTTCATCCACTGTCTCAAGGAATGGATTGCTACTCTCCAGTCTCAAAACTAACCCCTGTAAAACTCCTTCACTTCTTATGAATGTAAAGGTATGTAAAGCGCACAATATATTTTTATTTCATTCTGTTAATGTAATTAAAATGTTAATAAAATCTCACTCAAAGCAATCTATCAGAGGAAGAAACACTGATTTAATTTTCATGGAGCACTCTGTAGGCTGCTAATCTTCCATTTGAGCAATAAAGTAAAGAATATGCATGAAGAGGCTGAAATGTTGGTGGATTTATCCACCCGCTAAAACCTCAAACACCTCCTGATGTGCATTTTAATAAGCTTTTCTATATGCCCTTTTATTTTGCTTCCTTTATTATTTCACAATTTTTGAGGTACAGCCAAATAAGCTTTTTAGTAGCAATGTTATTGATAACAGAAATACATAGAGAAAAAAAATATTGACCATGAGGCATTACAATTTGATACTTTTTCCTTGACAATACAATAGAGTGAAGAATTTACCAGACTGCTCGTATTTTTTCTGTTTGGCTGGTTTGTTGATTTTGGGGTGGGGCTTCTGGTTTTCTTTTGGTTCTTTTTTGTCTCCTGTGTTCGAGGTTACTAAGTAACAAACTATTCTATGATTCTATGATTCTATGATTTTGGATTTTAATCTCTCGCTAGCTTTAAAGCTGACCGCATGGCCACATGAAAAAAAAAAAAAAAAACAAACAAAAAAACAAAAGACAGGAAGTTAAAAAAGAAGCAGGGTTTGATTTTAATAAGCTTACCAGGCAAAACAGGAAAGAAAAGTAACAAAGACAGAGAGAGTGACTTTGGAGCTCTTATAGCAGTTTCCTGTCTTAAAGTGATAAAAACTGTCAGTCTCATGAAAAATAAACAATTCACTAAAGGAAGAAAAAATATAAAAGTCTTGAATAAAGTAAAGCAACCCTTTATCCATGCAGTTGTATACTTTTGGGGTTTAATCCATATCTAGTTAGCCTAATGTCTGGGCTGCAGACTGCAGGTTAGCCCGTCTCTAGAAGTAGCATAAAATAAGGACTCCAGGTGTACCAGCTGGATACTGTTTAAAATCAATATTGGTTTTTGTTTTGCTTTTTGGATCAACATTTAGGATCAAAAGGTATAAGCCAAGCAAAGTAACCCAGTATGAAACCAGCAAAAAGATGTAGCAAATAGGGAATTATTCAGCATCTGCAAAAAAAGGAAAAGTCGGATATCAATTTAACTGCCACATTCTTTTTCCTTGGTTTTGGGGGGGCTTTTTTGCTTTTTTAGTTCTCCTGAAACCACCCCCATCTCTTTTCTTTTTTATATATATTTTATTATTGGCCACCTGTTATACACAAGCATCTTCCATGGAAAATCTCTCTCCTTAACCCTCTTTACAGAATCTGCAACATTTTTGTTTTTCCGGGTGAAAATTTAAGAATTTTTTGGCTGCCTGGGCTCAGGCATGGGAACATCAACAATGTTGGGATTGTCTTTCAACATTTCTAAGAAGCATACCAGAAAAAAAAGATCTTTCCTCATAACCTTTCCTCTACTGATAGATTTAGCCTATTAAAGCTGCAGAAAAAAGTAAAAAAGAAACTTAGCACAAGTTGGAATACTTTTATGACGGAAATATTGCCTTTAAAGGATACATATTTAATCTAATTTCTGAAAGCAAGTCAGATTTCTGGCTGCTGATTCTGGTGCTTGAGCAGTTAAACTCTGTGGCAATAATAAAATGATTCAGACTATTTGTCAAAAGATGGTCACTTGACCCTGTACCATGCATTCTAGTAGAACTCTGTGATTCAGTGCTTACTCATTTTTCATTGTAAAACTTGGGTACACAGAAGAAAACAAATACTGTCTTTGTAAGCACACATAATCGTTCTATGTAAATGTTATGTGGCACTCCTACTATTCTTAGCTTCTTTCTTAAGGGAAGCATGGTAGGGCCCAAGATAGTGTGGACTGCTTTAACAGCACGGATTTGAAGAGCTTCACATTTCTTATTCTCTAGGTATAACTGAGATGGCACTTCCAAAAACAAAAAAATACAGATTTTTTTACCTTTCTACATTGCTGTTGTTTTCATGCCATATTCCAGTATTCTACATTTTCTTCTTGACCTTGAGAGGAAAAAAAAAGCAAAGGCTTTTTCCACCAATGACTTTCATCAGGAATTTCCCAAAGGAATGTTCATGATTTTTTTTTTTGTTTCATAGGCATACCACAGAAATTTGCAAGGGAGACCTGCACAAGTCTTCTTTTCTGTAAGTTTAGAAGGCAGAACAAATGCATTTTTAAAGTTGTCAGCAAGTTGCACTCTGGGTCCAACATCTCCATATTTGTGGTTCCTTGATCTCTGCAATAGGTCTTGACACACCCAAAACTAAATTATTCTTAAAGGCATGACAAGGCATTAATTAATCAACCAGCTTCTTTTGTGTTTTTTTCTTTAAGCATTTTTTATAGAAATTTGCTAGGACCTGCCATTCTTATCTATAACTTATTTAGCACCTCTTTCTTTATGATAGAGATAGCTGCAAAATATTTAGCCCCCTTAGAAATGGAAAATACCCTTTCCACATGAAAAATACGGGTTTGGAGAAACCCTTTGTGTTCTATTTACCTTTCAGTGACTGAAGGCTGACATTTCTTGGCCAAGAATGCCTGAGCTACAGATCACAGAATCAGGGAGGTTGGAAGGGACCAGTCAACAAGTACCTTCTTTGACATGATTGCCAGCCTTCAAAGATGACAGATGATAACATTTCAGTGCCATTATCCAGACTACACAGCACCTTGAGTGTCCTACTTCCTAAACAAACAAAAGTAAAAGAAGTTAGGTGACATGAAGAGCTGAAGAAAAGTGAGTGGGTTTTGTTATACTTTGAGGTGGTTTGGGGGGGATTCGTATATGGTTTGTTTGGGTTTTTCTTTCAGATATAAAACTGTACTGGATTTTGTGCTGGGTTTGTTTTTGGTTTTTTTTAAAAAATATTTTTTCGCCATTTGAAGTTTTTTTCAAAAACTACTTCTAGTACTACTTAAAACTACTAGCCTGGGAAATGACTCTCAAATATATTAATCTTAAACTGTTTAAACTATTTTGTTTATATTCATGGTACTTTTTTTCTCTAGTCCTTGGTTATTACTAATATATTTATTATTCAACTGGACTTCGATATAAATTCCTTGGGAAGATGTTACTTCACTTTACTTTTCCTTTATGTGGTTTACCACGCACATGAGTTATACTTCACTTGCTCAGAGGACAGAAGGAAAGCCTTCAAATTATCAATATTGCATTATTTTTCTTAGAAAAAGAGATGTCATGGCTGCCTACTGGATACCCCTGGGAAACAGACTAACTTTTATGCCTCTCTTACTGTTAACGATACTATGGATCTGCAAGGATCATTAAAAAACTTACAATTGGCATTAAACCTATGAAGTGCTGTATGTATCACAGGTCACCACCAATGTACCCATGGAAATAGGTTGATGATTTGGAGAAAATAGCCACCTATCTCAAAAAATTATAAACTGGGAAAAAGAAAAACCTCCCAGTTGAAATTCAGGAAGTTACTATTTTCTGCAATTAGTTTCTTTTGTCTACTGTGTGTTTCTATAGCAAGAGTTTACTTAAAATGTAAGAAGAACAAGAAAAACTTCGGGAGATAATAGTTTGAAAATAGTATGAATACATTTTTCACTTTTACAGCTATCAGATTATTTTGGGTCAGTTGGACTGAAGCTGGATGATATATACTGATCACAGGCAGGGAGATTACAATTCACGTCTGGAAAGAACCTGAATTCAGGTGACATCCTTATTTAGTAAAACACTAGGGCCCATATTCAAGAATGCACGCTGTGCTAAATTGAAATGGCCTAAGAATTTCCCATGTTTTCCCTAATCTATGTTCTGGTAAATTCTACTTTCCAAATGTCAATAAACTGCAGCCTCCTGGCTTGTGTGTTATTTAAGGTGCTAAGGTGTCTCGGTGTGACAAGATTCAGCTTCTATACTGAACGATCATCAGTCTGCGTATGTTCAGGAGTGAAGTATTGGTGTACACCTCTCTGGATTCATATCTGAATATGCCTTGTGTGACAAAACCTGAATATTCCACTCAAGAAAGAAAAGACAAAAAGAAAAAAAAAAAAAGACTACTCTCCACACACCCCAAAAATAAAAATTTAGAAATCTTTCTGTTACCTAATTCTCTGTACAATGTAATATCTAGAGTTATTAGCACGATATTTTTTCTTGTACCTCTATAAAACTTTTTACAATGCCATCAACTTTTTCACAGACTCCTAGAAGCAATTTTGATGTTTTTTTTCTATAATATATATATGAAAGAATAAATCAATTGAAAGACTACCTCCAAGAATTGTATCCTGGCAGAGCTACTTTGTGAAGATGTTACTTTCCCTTGATAATTTTGAAGCAGGACAGATTCAGACTTGAAGTACAGTGAAAATTTTTTCAAATGACAGCTATTAACCATGACTGGTATACATAGCCAATGTTGCATTATCAGATTCTGTGGTGCATCCTCTATCAATGGTAAATTTAATATCATGAATAAATTTTTTTCTGATATATTCTCATTGAAGCAAGATTTAATTCTGGAAGCCTTTTTACCTCTGCCATATAGATCAGAGTAAGACAGTAAACAGGTAAATTACACATCAACAGATAAGAAAGCGCATGAAGCTTCGCCTCAGAATATGCTGCATATTCCATTGTTAGAATCAATGAAAGGCTTGTGCCAAGATATATTTATAGCAAATAGGTACTTCTTTTTTTTTTTTTAGAAGCGTTTGGTTGCAATTATCACACTGATTTAGGTGAGTCAAAAGATATGTGAATGAAAAAAACTCTCATTCTTTGGTAAAAATAAATTCCGAACCTTATATAAAACATGTGTGTTATATCTAGCAGAAGGTGGCATTAAGAGGAAAGCAGTGATAAAAATGGGGTCAGTGCACGCATACCAAAGTGCAAATCTCCACATAATGACTACTGGAACACATCATTATAATTTTAGGCATAGGGTAGTAAGAGTTCCCCAAAGTAATTAAATATTATGCTGTAATTGACTATTCCATATCTTTAGAAGGATATTAGTTTGACTTCTTAATAAAATATGCATAAATTATATTGCAAGAACATCCTAAGATGCATGTTTTGATTTTAAAAAGATAATTACAATTTATATAACAAAACATATGACCACTAATTATTCTTGTAAGAAATTATCAGTACAGCAAAATGGTGTAGAAAAGAAATAATTGTGTCTGGAAAAGCTGTGTTGTTCAGGTGCTTGTTTTCCTGCTTTAAATGCAAGCAATCTATGGGATCTGCTCTTTTTCAGACCTTCTTAAAGAATTAGTTTTATAAATGACCTCTGACAAAGAGGATAATGTAAAAACCCTATTATTTACCGCAGGTCACTAGCAGATATTCTTCTGCCAAGCCATAGTCTAAGAGTTCAAAAAGAAATCTTGGACAAGGTTTTTATAAGACACTAGTGTTAGTAGCCAGCTCCCATTTGCACATTTGAAAAATTCCTCTTAATCCATTTTCCACTGAAGTCATTGATGCATCTATATTTTTGCCATGCCTGATACTAAGGACAAAATTTCATGTAAGACATATGTGTGCCCTAATGGACTTAATCACAGAGCCTCTCATCAGTGACTGATATAAGGACCTATAGCACTGTGGTTGTGTCTGATTCAGAACTACGTAAGGATTCAGTTCCAGCTGCTGCTTAGAAAAGTCACAGAACAGCTGGTTTTCTGATTTTATTTTTTTTTTTTTTATATGCTGGGCTCAGAAGTTTTATGAATACTGCTCACGAGTTTTGCGCACATATAATTACCCACAAGAAGTGGCTAATGAGATGTTAGCACTAAAAGGGAAATTGGACTCTGCACATTATTAACATATATCATAAACTCTGGATTTGTTCCAAAGCTTGCTGTAGTCACTGGAAGATACTTATTTTATTGCAGTCAGCTTTGGACGAGGCTGCCTTCTGAACTGATAGTTCTGCTAAAAAAACCAATGAAACCCAGAAACTTCAAATTTCTTTCTAAAATAAACTGTCTTTTGGGAATCATGGTCTGAGATATTTTGTCACAGACCAACATAATTTTTCCTTGATTCTGTTGCCTTGAGAAAGTTCCTAACTCATTTTCCATGTATCTGCTAAACATCAGCTTTGAGCTCTAAGAATTAGTCTGAATTTCCTGCATTTCTATTTTCTTTCCTATACATGGGAAGTTGGTCCCCCTCTATGCAGTATATGCAATGCTAATTAGGTTGTAAAATAACAAAGACATCTCTACCTGGGTGTGGCCTGGTGTGGTGAGTTGACCGTAGTCCAGCGTGGGTCCCCTGCAGCATCACCAGTCCTACCAGTAAACCTGCTGCGACATGGGCTCCTCTTTCCATGGGGCCACAGGTCCTGCCAGGAGCTTGCTACAATGCGAGCTCCCCACGGGGTCACAGCCTCCTTTGAACATCTCCCTGCTCCACCGTGGGTTATATGCAAATCCAATACTTCACAATCTTTATCTATCTCAATGAAACACATTGGATAAGCAGTAACTAGACACTTTTTAAATGAATTTTTTACATATGCTTCTTTTCACAAGAGAAGTACCCCAACTCCTACCAACGTGCATAGGTAAGAGTGTTGGATAGGTAAATCAAAGAAATAAACATGTAGCATAGTGTGATGTGGTGTGATGTGGTATGATATGGTACGCTGTAGCATCGTATAGTACAGTACAGCATAGCACAGCATAGCATAGCATAGCACAGCACAGCAGTGTTATTTGTGCAAATCCTGACTGTCACAAGCCTCCTGAACTGCTACAATCCTTTGATAGGTTGTAGTAGGTCAAGGGGAAAAGGGAATTTGAGATGATGAGGAAAATTAAAGACCAAATCAGACACAGCTGACCAGAATCCAATCTCAGTCTAGTCCACAACTAAGCATAGTTCAGAGAGAAAGTTATTCTCAAACAATACAGTTACTGAATTCTGAGCAGTACAACTTTGACCTAGAATTGAAGTGCTATTAACAGCTATCAACAACTCCAAATACTTCTGTGCTGATCTAAAACCAGTACTTTAGACTGGTAAAAACTATCCACTTGGTTCTTGAAGATTGTTCAAATCTAATTTAATTTTTCTGAAAACAGTCACCAAATATCATTCTGTGAGAAGTCTTAAGTTTTCCAAAGCAAAAGGTCATTAAAGTGATAAAAGCCACAAAAAAACGTGCTATTGAGAACCGTATTCCTTATGGCTAGAAGAAGAAGTCTGTGACATATCTGACTTTTTATCAACAGAAGCTGTCAAGGCATTTTTTAGAGTAGCATGCAGTAAATTACAGTGGTTTGAAGATCACTTAACTGTCTAGATCCTCTAAACTAGTGAATATCCAACCTTTTCTCAGAAAAACAAATAACAGAAAGTAATTATTAAGCTATCTGGTTTTCTTCCTTTTTTCATGTGCTATATGACTCCTAAGGGAGCTTCTGTGTGTGTCAGAGAAAGGAGAGAATTGGTGACATTGGATTTCAAGCAGGGGGAAATGCAAGACCCAGAGAACTACAGACCAGTCAGTTTCACCTCTGTGCCTGGCAGGAGCATGGAGCAGATTCTCCTGGAAACCATACTGAGGCACATGAAAAACAATAAGGTGGTTGGTGACAGCCAGCATGGCTTCACTAAGGGGAAATCCTGCCTGTCCAATTTGGTGGCTTTCTATGATGGGGCTACAGAACTGATGGACAGGGGTAGAGTAGTTGATGTCATCTCTGTGGACTTGTGCAAAGCATTTGACACTGTCCCGCATGACATGTCTCTTGTCTGTAAACTGGAGAGACATCAATTTGGTGAATGTGCTACTTGGTGGGTAAAGACCTGTCTGGATGGCTGCACGCAGAGAGTTGTAATCAATGGCACAATGTCCAATTGGAGTCCGGTAATGACTGGTGCTCCTCAGGGGTAGGTGTTGGGACCAATCTTGTTCAGCATCTTTGTTGGCCGCATGGACAGTGGAATTGAGCATGCCTTCAGCAAGTTTGCCAATGACACCAAGCTATGTGGTTTGGTTGATTCACTGGAGGGAAGGAATGCCATCCAGGAAGACCTGGGCACATTCAGGTTGGATATAAGGAAGAAGTTCTTCACTGTGAGGGTGGGGAGGCACTGGAATGGATTGTCCAAAGAAGTGGTAGATGCTCCATTCCTGACAGTGTTCAAGGCCAGGTTGGACAGAGCCTTGGGCGACATGGTCTAGTGTGAGGTGTCCCTGTTCATGGCAGGGAGATTGGAGCTATATGATCTTAAGGTCCTCTCTAACCTTAACCATTCTATGATTCTATGATAATTATTCCATTTATATGACCAACAAGAATAGGACATTAATATTTCTGAAGCAGTCAACAGTAGTCATTATCATGAATAAATTACTTCATAGAAGTGGTAAGGGTACTGTTTAATTAATGGAATAAATTAATATCTCTTCTGATTTTTTTTTTTTTATTGTAATGACAGTAAGGATGAGTTGCTTTCTTTCTAATGTAATTTCTTCTTACAGTAAAGACTCTTCAGTTTCTACTGTAACATACTTTCTTCACAAGCAACCATCAGGCATGAGGTTGTTCTGCAGCCAGGATATTACTATCAGCTACTAATCTTCACTGGAGGCTGAAATCAATGAATGGAAGACAAGCAATGAGGAAGTTTTAATCCAAAGAAGGGGACAGCAGTGATTGATTCTATTGGTACAAGAAACCTTGGAATCTGTTAATGACTTATCTGCAGTACTTTTTGAGGAATACTGTTAATCAAAGACAGTTTCTGAAGTTCTCTGCTTTTGGACAGTATGGGATATCAAAATTACCTTGTTTCACATGTGTTTGCTGTAAAAGCTATTTATCCCTTTGTTGTTGAATGACTAGGTATCTGATTCTTAAGGACTTCCTTGTTGAGCTACTGCAAGTCTTTGTACTTTACATATAAATACAAAGTTACTTTGTATATGTAATCAGTACATTGATTAATGGCCCTGATTTCCCTCAACAGTTGCATTTAAAATTGAAAACCATCCCTTAACATTTTAGTGAAAACGGGACAAGTCCCAGATGTCAAGATTCTTAGAAAATAATCTAGAATAGTTACATATTTATTCTGCCCAGAATAGAGCAACACCAAAAAAAGCTCACGACAAAAAATGCACACTAAATAAAAAATTCATAATTAAAAAAAAAAAAGAAAAATGCACCTCAATAGCATGTTGGAGAGTAGGGATGAATTCACTTGTTCACTTGTTCGGCCATATCTTAAATTGAAGATCCTTTTTTATAAGCACTCAAATACGACAGTGATGTTCATTTGAATAGAGCTCATGTAGACAGATCTGAACTTTTCTTGAAGTGGAAATGATTGATGATGTCTGCTATTACATGAAGGATAAGTGAGTTGCTGTGAATGTTGTTTTATTGACAGTGCTTGAACCTTAACTGATCTCAGTAAAAAACAATGGATATATAATGTCACTTCATCACACAAGAAGCTTTCAAAACACTTCATAAATGATTTGTAGCAACGTTTTACCATGTGAATTTCAGATACTACTTCGCTATAATTTACTTCTTGTATCTATTTAATTTAATATTTATAATATTTAATTTATTTTTTGTATTTTACATTAAATGTAATTAAGCATTGATAAACTATTCTTATTTATTGCTTAGAAAACTAATGCCTTTTGTGAACAAATACCATACACTATTATTTTAATATATACTTCAGAGACTGAACTTTCAATGCATGCTTTGCAGCAGTGACCACTACCAGGACTCAATTGCTTTTTACACAAAAGCCTTTTGATACAATTCTAACAACCAAAAAAACCCCAAATTATTAGAGTGAAAGTTACTTTAACTTCTTCTTAGATTAAACTATTACCTCACCAGTGGTACAAATGTTACTGCAATCAAAAAGAAGTAACTGTTTTATTAAGGAGGCCATGCTAGTTTTTGAATTACTATTTCAGCTCTTAGTCATAACTAAAAAAAACAAAAGATACTTAGGAAGTTACAGGAGACTTTTAAAGTAGGAACTAGGCTGTACGAATTTAAGTAGTGTATCTTGGGGCTTCTGACAAAGTCATGACCTAAGCGTATGCCTTTCACCCATGATAAGCTTCATTTGAATTAAGTAGTAAACTGCTTAAATTTCTCTTACAACCTTTCAAAGGTCAGCGTGATTTTTACTTGTCCTTTTTTTTTGTCTTAATCTCTTGTTAGTTCATGAAGCGGACTCCAGCTGTCAGAAGTTTATCTTTGACCAAATCAGCTGTGCATGAATGAGAGCAGAAGGCTGGTAGAAAAGGTAAACTTTTCAATGCTTTTGAGGTAAATCATCTTCACTTACCAGTCAGACTCTTCACTGCATGTACAAATACTGGACGTACAATGTAATTTCCTACTCTATATCATAAAGACAGTATCTTGCACTTCTGAACTAGTAAAGTGCTATTTTGAATATATTCACTGGATCTAAAAGTTCATGTATACAATGAAAACTTTTTTTCAGTTTGTTACCTTAATTTTTTGTGATAATATGCTTAGTGTTTTTCCAGAAAGCCATTTTCTTTACATGGTTCCTAATTCTTTTCACTGATTGACATTGATTCCCAAATAGTTCAGGTATCTGGCAAACTTCTTTATCAAACAAGAGGTTTTGCTTTAATTTTAAATAAAGTTTTCATAAGATTTTAATCTTTTACTGTCACTAAGACCTAATATGCAGACAAAAATCTTCCGTTTAAATTAATTCAAAATTTTTTAAAGCTGCAGATATACATCCCTATCTCGCTCCTCCCAGTCTAAGCTCTGGTGCTGGTTTGTCTCAGACCAATGATCTCTCTTACAGACACTACCTGAGCATACTTTGGAGGCTATTATGGGCCAAATACTGTTCTTACTGGCTAGGACAGATGGCACCACCTTTCCTTTTCCTGGTCAGGAAGCATGTGAGAGGGAGAATGCAGTGAATTTTAGGAAAGCAAGCAACTGGCTCATTTCTAGCAATGTATATGTAACATTGGGGAATTTAGATAAAACATTCTTAAACTTATTTTGACCTTGAAATAAAATAATGTTCTAGATAGTGACTCTCTGCAATGTGTGAGAATGCAGCATTCTTTGTTGACTCTCATTCAGCCTTTTTTATTGAAATTAGCTCAGTATCAAAGTGATCAGGCCTTGGGGTGTTTTTGTTTGTTTTCTTTCTTGTCAGACCTATGAATTCAATCTGAAATTGAAAAATTTTCTATTCTGTTTCCTTTTTCCTGGACTTTCATCATGCGTAATAAGGATTCTTGAATCAAAATCAAGTATAATATTAGCAAAAATAACATCTACATGAAATAGTATCCAACATCATCCGTAGCTGAATTAGTACTCTAATGTTAGTTATTGTTAAAGCCTTCTTCAGGCAGGAAGGTAGTCATGATTTACAAAGAATAACCAATATGTTAAATAACAAGCTCCACACTGACAGTCACTTTTCTGACTATAACCACAGGTTTCAGCAGTCCATTCTAACACTTCTTCTGACAGAAAATTCACCTAGCAGATTGAATTTAATAAGGCAAGAACATTCATCTTGTTCTGCAAATATCACTTGCAGTACCACCAGCATTCATGTTAAAGTGATAACAAAATTATTCTCTGATAGTATTTCATTGTATTTCATAGTACATAAAATACCACGAAGGCAGGAAAGATTCTGTGAGGTTCTCAGGCATAGGTATAGGTGACCAACAAAAAAATAGAAATGTTCATGAGCATATGCAAAGGACATAGGTTTTTGCCACTGTACTTTCATGTTCCTGCCGTAGTCCCTGGAAAGAGCTAGTACTTGAGACTAAAGCAAGTGAGCAGGTGTTTTCAGTGACCCAGAGGAGATGATGAGAAAGCAATTGGGTGGCTAACTAACTTTTAGTTCATAACCCCTTTGTTGTTTATTACATGACAGGGATAGTACCTTTCCCTCAAACATGAACGATCCTGAAGTGACAGAGTTTAGTCACCCTCAATTTATTTACCCAAATTTAGAGGGAAGAGAATGGAAAAAGTGTAGCATCATATCATATAATTCCGGGCAGGGTGATTATCACAGTTGGGTTGTTCAGCAGACAATTCCTGTACCCAAGCAACAGCTAGAATTAACAGCTTCTCCAATGAGTCCTTTATTCTGTGAAACCTATTTCTTTCCTAGCTTGAATACCCACTGAGGGTTAGGAGAGTGCTGTTTAAAATCCATTGTATACTAAGAAGTTTTTCATGCTCCCAGCTTTTTAAAACTGCAGGTTTGAAAGAAAATAATTCAGTGTTAAAAGTGGGTTTATGCCTCATTTTATGTGCACAGAGTGTTGTTAGAGTGCTCACCTGAAACACAGGTGCTTTTTTGAATTCTTTGTTTTAAAGTGCCTTGTTGTGTAAGTCCTGATATACAATATTGAAGAGATACTTTTTTCGGAATGTAAACCTGAAATTAGATAAGAGCTTATAATGATGATCTTAACTAAACAGCATTCACATCCTAATTTATAAACTTGTCATTGGCATCCCAAGGGCAAGGAACATTTGTATATCAAAACTTTGCATTTAGGATGTATTAGCATGATTTTATAATATGTAGTCAAAATGCATTTTACTGACTTATGACGCTAGGTTTTAACTAGAGATGATGCGTAGAATAATAATTTATAAATCAAAATCCTCTGTGTGTTTCAGCACAAGGGTTTTTAAAAACCTATGGAAAATATATTATTTAAACCTTGGAAAGTGTCCATTTGGGGTACACAGTCAAAAAAGTCAAGAAAAAATGCAAGAAATTATGATGTTCATTTTCCCCTTTACTGGCCAATTTCTGAGATTATTTTTCTATATCTTTTAAAATATTTCATATGAGAACTAATTAGGACTGAAAACACTGTCCAAGTTACATCTGTCTCAATCAGGGTGTTTAAGGGCAATCTTATAAAAGCTATATCTTAAAGACCTCCACATGGTTACCAGTTTTACTGTTCAGCAACCTAACCAACTAAAATAACCTAGAAAAGATTAAAAATTAAAATACTGTTTCAAAAATTGTATGCCTTTCTATCCTAACTAAATAAGTTAACAAAGTAGTAAAAAGCTGCTATCTTAATTACAGCTTTCAGTTTATCTTAACTGAGGAATACAAGGATGTTACTCTTCTGTTATGCTTTCTGATACCAATGTCAAAAGACTGTTGAAGCTACATTTTTCTAAGAAAAATTATACAACAACTCGAGTCGCACATTAGGAATTCACATTTTCTAAATGCATGTAGCAAAACTCCCACCTAGACAGATAAGCAGTATAAAGCCATGTCTTACTTAATTCTTCCCCTACTTCAATATATTTGCAAAGGACTATATAATTGTGAAATCTCAATAGTATCAAGATGAATTTATGAAATATATATCATCTCATTCAAAAAAATCATTGTTGTAGTCAATGACTAAATATTCCCAGATCAAATCAGTAGTACTTGCTTTCTGTATACTATCTAAACACCACCATCAAAAGAGGGGTTTTTCCTGACTGTAGAACTATATCTAGTATATAGTAAAATCTGGAGCATTAGCAAAAGAAATCTTTAAGCATTTCATCACTTGTTTGTTCCCAGTATTTCCTACCTATCTTGTACTGTGATTTTTGTCTCTACAAAATTTTCTGACTTTCCTGTGAATGGAAGGTTACCTTCTAATTATTTCAAATAGTAAGTCACAGTGTAATAGAATCATAGAATGATTTCCTGCATTGGAAAGGGCCATCAAAGATCAGATAGTCCAATTCCCATGCTTTGGACAAAGGCATATTTCACTTAATCAAGTTGCTTCATGGTCTGTCTAACATGACTTTGGACACTTCCTCCACAGAAGTCATGAATATTGATTTAATTTGAGAAAATCCTCCTAGTAAAAAGAACAGTGAATTATTAGAATGACTTGCCTGAAGAAGTTGTAGAAAGTTTTTCATCATTTATGAAGAGGCTGTGTAAACTTTTGTCATGTATCACATAGGTATGTAAGTCATGTCTGGAAGCAGAAGACTAAAGTGGATGATATTCTGATGTCATCTCCAGTATTTCATGTTTCTACATTTCTGTATTACCTAATGATGAAGCCAACCATTCGGGTAATATATACTGAATTAGATGCATTCTGAAACATAGTGAATTAGTGATGCATATCTACAGAATGCTTCCAGAATCTACTATATCCCAAACTGACCTGATTTAGAAGTTTTCTGTCTGCATTTTTGTCTTCCCATCCCATTCCCCCTGAGCTCTTCTGACTATCAATTGAACTTTCAGTAAAACACCCCTGACTAAATTTCTGTGAAAGAAGTTTTGATTTAGATTGATCCTTACTTCCTTTTTAAAAATCTTTTGGAAAATTCATAGCCATTTCTATCTATAGGTTAATGAAATCAGCTTCTGCTCTTTGATACTGATAAGAAATTGTGGGATTTTTTGTGCTCTTTCATGGAGGAAAATGTACATAGAAGAGGAAAGAAAAAAACCTTGTCTACAGCAAATATCTATAAAACATTTTTCATCTTTAAAGATCTCTGAAATGTTTAAAAAATGTGCCTCTAATCTTTAATTTATTAATGTATTTCTTAAGCCTTGTGCTCTTTGTCTTTAATTAGGCTAAGCGGACATGTACTACTAAAGCTGTGTAAAGATTTCTGGAACAGGATCTACCTGTACAGCTTCATCTCTAAAGTAAAAAAACTGAGAGGTGTTTTAAGATTTCTTACTTAACTGAAACTATAATTTCAGTGAAGGTCTTGGGTTTCCTACCACTGCTTCTCCCAGGATTTTCTTTAACTTTACTTGGAGAACAAAATGTAGACTCCACTTGCAGAATACAAACAGGCATCTCACCATATTTTTTTTGTCTGTTTTAATTCCTATAAAACATTTCACATAATTTAATAGATGAAGTATCAATATTGCAGATTATAATATGGTTATGACACTTCAAATGTTAAAAAAGCAAACATTCCCTCTTAAAAATGATCAACAGAAAAATATAATCGTATAGCTTGAAAGAGGAAAGATGTTTCCATGATATAATAAAAGAAGTGTCACATTTCTGCCCTGAATTATCTATGGAAAAGATGCTTTTTGTTACAGCTGTGATGTTAGCTAAAAAAACCAAAACACAACAAAATCAACAAAACACACACACATACACAAAAACAACCACAACAAAAACAAAAAATCAAACAAAAAAACCCAGAAACAAAACCAAAACAAACCAAAATGAAAAAAGCCTCCAGATCTCTAAGTCTGAAAAATCTGTTTTTCAATCTGTTTGGTAAATAACAAAAATGCTTTTTAATTTGTGAAAAGAAACATAAATGTAAAAGTGTATCAAAGGTTATAATTTTATAGGCAAATGCCAGAATTTGCAGTTAACAAAACACTACAAATCAAATGATAGCTGCAAAATTATTTTACTTTGTAAACTGACTGCTTGGTCTGCTCTGATTCTTTCACACATTTCATACCTCTGTCAAACTAAAGAGACTAGTTTCTTTTTCCCTGCAGATATTTTTAGCATATTTTTAAAGGTTCCCTTTGCAATATATTATCTAATGACACACACAGAATCAGTTTAGTTTCCTCTTTTCATCTGTAGTTGTACTTTTCTTTCAAAAAAATGCATCTGTATCTACCATTCATCAAATTATTTTACCTCCAGAACAGGCACCACTTGCCCGAGTTCTTACCTTTTAACTGCAGAAATCTTTGTTACTGTCCATACAAACTGAATTTTGAACATTGTAGGCTTCTTAGAGGGAGTGGGAGGGGAGAGAAAGTAGCTAAATGACCTTGCATTCAGCTGACTGCATAAATTTAGGAAGGTTTTATTCTAAACATTGCAGAAGTCATTTAGCACAATTTTAGGTGTTTGCATGTATTCATGAATGCAGCAAAGCCATGGTGGAATGGGCCATAATTTTCCCTAATCAGAGATATCGCGCAAGTTGGTATGGTCAGAAACTAACAAGGTATAAGCCCATCTCAAAATAGTGATTGACTATAAGTGTAACTATAGCCAAAATGGATGTAGCCAGGCTTTACACAAACAAAGTTTACTCTCTTGTCCACCTCTCTGACACAGAAAAGTCTCACAACCCTATTTCGAAGGTTAAAAGCCAAGGGCATAGAAAGTTCAAAGGGCTTGTCTGAAGTTACTTCAGGATTTTCTATTATACCTAGGAATTAAATCAAAACCTGATGTTGATCATCACTTCTATAACAGCAAACCTACTTATTTATTTTTGCCCCTAAGAAGGAAGGATATTTCTCTCTCATCCTATTGTTATATTCTACGAGTGCCTTGTGAACTTGTCCATAGAATAATTTCTTTTATTTTTTGTGCTATATTTTATTACCTATTTTTTTAAATCTACAAGAAAAACCTGTTGCCATGACCATAAAGACCATTTTGTCTTTAGGAGTCATAAGCAGAACTGTCATTCTCTTTTCTCTTGCTGGTGAATATTTTAGCTTTTGCTGAATTTTGTTTCTTGTCTTCCAGAGGAGAACTAGAATATCCTTACCAAGGCATGCTTAAACTAACATGAACACATTATTCACAGCTTAAATTTTCTACATATAGTAGATGCATCATTTTGGAAACAACCTAACAGCACAATAAAAATGCCTAATTTTAAAGGCTACCTATCCGTAGGTATCTGATTACCCTCTGTAAAGTACATGATAAAAACCACAAAGCTCCTGACAGCTATAAACCCTTGGTAATTGCTGCAAATGAATTTGTTCCATTTTAGGGGTTAGAAGTTTTATTAAATACGGCTTAGATAAGCCTCAGCAAATTATTTATTGGGCAATAAACCTTAAAATGAATTTATTTTTACTGGTGGTTGACCAGTTACAACTGTTTAACAAACCATTCATAATACAATAAGTACAGGCATAAATGCTACTTAAACATCAACCAAGTAATTTTAAATTAATGTAATCATCTGTTTATAATCCTTGGTTTGATTCAGTGATTATAGCAGCCCTTACAAGAAAAGGAAGCCAGCCAGGGTTATTTCATTTGGGTTTATTTTGTATATGCATGTCTTGTAGGTATGTGGGGAAAATACTGAGATAATTATACAGTCATGCAATGAACTTTTAAGTCACAGATTTTATGGGCACATATTTATGCTCAAGATAAGTATATGTTGTAGCTGTTATCAGCTACTCTTCGAAAAATGTCTTTGCAAGGAGGCCCATTTTTTGGCTTCCAAGAGTTAACTCTTCTCAACTTTCACATGATCATTGTGAACAGTGAATAGCCCGCAGCTGTGATGATTCACCTACCTGATATAAATCTTAAAAAGTAGACTACTATTATATTAATTATTTTTAGTTGCAGTCTACTACTAGAAGACCCACTGAATTTTCAGTCTGTGCTAGAAAATGCAGATGATGCAATAATTTTTCACCACACTCTTTGAAATCCTGAATTTTAACCATTTTGATGTGTACTTTCTATGACAAAACTTTGCCTCAGGTTCAAATTTTCTTTTGAAAAGGCCTGCTAAATATATTTGGTTTGTAGACCTGTTGCTACTATTAATATTTTCTCTAAATTGCCCTTGAATTTTGGAGCAGGGATTTGCATTTTTCAATTGATTTTTTCCTTCAGAAATTTGGGATGTTTTGTCTATTGATATCTAACACACACACACACACACACACACATGCACACATGCAAAAATCTCTGAAACTTTGTGCTTGCTCACATAATTATCTTTTGTGTCCAGGAAAGACTAACTGGAGCAACTGACTTCTACATGAGAGCAGGGTATAAGGGAGGAGCAAAGGTTTGATGTAAGAAAGGCTGATCTTGATGAAAAGATGGAATAAAATGACAACTTTTAACTTCAGTTTCATGTTTCAATGATTTTCTTTAGTCATCCTTGTGAGAGGCCTCACTGGGGAAGACAGGCAGCTACTATTCATCTATTTTTGCAAACAGAACTAAGAGATGTCAAAAGTGCCTTTGATTCTAAAACCAAACAAACCAACCAACCAACCAAATCCACAGATGTCTAATATAATGACTTCTGAATAAAGCTAAAGATATATGTTCTTCTTTTCTGCAAAGACTAGCTTATGGTTTCTCAGGGATGAGGCACTCTGGCATGCAACAAATGTTTTTTGGTTGGGACAAGGTGCTTTTGACATACAACAAATGTTTTCAAGAACCACTGACTATACAAGTCAGGGTCAGGTGGGAAATACCAGTTCAGTCAGTCTTTTACAGTACATAGAAGACAGTAATTTTGTAATGTTAAGATGCTGTTGTGGCTTAAGCCCAGCCAGCAGCCCAGAATCAAGCAGCCACTCACTCACTCCCCACCATCTCCCTCCTCCTGCTTCTGGAGGGATGGGGAGGAGCATCAAAAGAACATAACTCCCACGGGATGAGATAAGAACAGTGCAGTAGCTAAGGTATAACACAAACCACTGCTGCTACCACCAATAATAATAATGATGATAAGGGAAATAACAAGGGAAGAGAATACAACTGCTCACCACCCGTCAAACAATACCCAGCCTGACCTGAGCAGTGATCTAGCTCTTCCGGGTAACTCTCCCCAGTTTATATAGTGGCCATGACATGCTGTGGTATGGAATACCTCTTTAGTTAGACTGGGTCAGGTGTCCTGTCTCTGCTTCCTCATGGCTTCCCCTCCTCCCTGGCAGAGCTTTAGACTCAGAAAGTTCTTGGTCAGAGTAAACATTATTTAGAAGCAACTGAAAACATCGGTGTTATCAGCATTGTTCCCAGGCTGAAAGACAGAAACACAGCGCTGCACCAGCTACTAAGAAGGAGAAAAATGACTGCTACTGCTGAACCAGGACAGATGCGAAAAAAAATTTGTTTTGTTTGGTGCTTTTAGTTTTTTTTAGCTGTTAACACTGTGTGCAGGGTACAATATAAACTTTTTGTCACTGTCAGAGAAGTTGTCCATGAAGCATACAGAAATTCTGGAGCATAGCATGAATGCTTGCAGAGCCACCTCTAGTGTAGCAAACTAGGAGATTCCCACTCATCATTGTCTGACCCCATTTTCTTATTCTTAAGAAGCTGAACTTCCAGAAGAAGTTCAAGCAGAGAATGCTTCCCCTTCCCACTTTCTAATGCAGCTTTTGGGTCTGAAGAAGGAAAATTTTAGTCCATTATCTTTAAAACAACCTTTGGATTTAAAAAGAAAATTGTTGCAGTGTGTAAAACTATTGTCTTTCCTTAAAAAAATGAAAGAAGAGGTACACATTTATTTCAACATTGGCTTACTGTAATTTTATTTACATTTTAAATCTAAATTTATATTGATACTGGATAGATAAAATTTGTTTCATACTGAATTTGCAACCAAAGTAGATGCCATGAAAATATGTGCCAAAAGATTAAATTAAAGATGAATTTCCTAAGTTTCCTACAGTACTTCTGATACTAATGAGTATATAGGATTTTGTTATTTACATGGGAGATTTGGAAATCTAGTCTGCCTACACTGTTCTAGAATCTCATGCTCCCTGATGAAATGTAAGATGGGAAGATGGTGCAGACATCAGAGCTTGCCCTGCCTTAGGTCTAGAAGCAGAATGGTTGCATTCAAACAGTGCATTCTAAGAGCAACCCTGATGTGACTGAAGCAATGAGGTTTTTTACTGAGTCAAGTACAATTGTGTTTAGAAACTTTATGCAGAAATTGCATGGAAGTTAGCTTGCATGCTCAATATTAGCAGACTATCAAATTTAAGAGTGTGGGAGAAGCCCAGTGGGAAAACAGAGCAAGATTAAATTTCTTGTGGTGTGCAACTGGATGATTGCAAATAATTCAGACAAAATATTGATATTTCAAGAGGGAAGAAATAAAGAGTCGTAAGTTGTTATAAATGTAATTAATTTATAATGGCTATACTCTGGACTTGCCTCAAATACTAACCAAAGGGTGAAGGTGCATAAATATAGAAGTTTTCCGGACTGAGTTCCAGTGGCAAACACCTGGAGGGAAAGTTTGATGAAATGATACAGGAGTTACACAGTCTGAGTTTTTTTATGTTTTATCAAATATGGGTAATTCAGAGTCCGATATGTTAGCATGCAACATTAATAATACATTGGCAGGTGGACGGGAAAAAAAAAAAGGAAAATAAGCATTTTTTCTGTGAGGTCAGTTTTTGCAGAAAATTTCAGTGAACAATTAATTACAATGCAGCTTTCCTGCAAATTCCTCACAGCAGGGAGGAATTTGCAAGAAAGGAATTTAGTTTCTGAAAGAACATCAAAGTAGAAAACAGAATCAAGGCTGTGGAGATATAACTGCTCTGTATAGTTTTACAGTCACCCCCTTTTTGTTTGGCTTTTTTTATTCCTAGCACCTAAGTAAATATAGACAGGTTTATCTTGAAATAAACTTTTTCCCTTAGAGTGACTGTTCTCATTGATCAGAATATCCCATTTTGTTTCCTGAAGACAAATTTGTCATCTGAGACAAGAACTTTAACATGAAATGAACCCTGCTATAGAAATTTCCTTTCTATATTTCTGGTCAACATTTAACTTCATTGCGGTAGGTAACTGTGGAATCCATCCATCTTTCACTGTGCTTAGTATACCCCTCTTCCGTTCACTACAAGTCAATGTTAATGACTGTTTCAGCTTGTGTTCACTTGCCTAATGGTGAACAGATAAATCTCCAATTCCATTGTTCCCACAGAGTAATTAAACTGTCCACCTCAGTAGGGAAAATCAAACTAAATTGGTGTCTACACTATAAATTGTCCCCATGCAGTCAAAAAAGCAGGAACATGCTTTTAAAATTCAGGGGAAAAGGAGCAGGAGTGGGGGAAGACCCCTTTAGTTTACCTATGATTTACGCTGCAACCCTATTCTAGTTACAGAATCAAATTCTGGAATTTAGAAGGGTTGAGGAATATTTATTTGGTTTCCTGTACAGGCCATCATCCTCTGCTGTACAATTTGTTAAAGAAAAGCACTACAATCAGCTTATATAATTCCTAGCAGTTCTTCAAATTCTGCCAAAAAGTCTAGAACAGCTTTTGTAGTTTCTTTTCCAGTAAATACTAATGTTATTCACACACACCTAAAAATTTGTGGATGGGGTTTTGTTTTGGTTTGGCTTTTTTTTTGAAGAGCAGAAAAACAAGTTTTCAATGGGATTAACTATCAGGTACCTCTAAGAAGAAATTTTTAAAGTTCTCATTATGAGGACAGAATTCTGTTCACTTGTGATATGTGATTATGTCACTCACGTTGCTTTTCTAGCCCAAATTTCTCAGGAAGGCAACTATGGGTGGTGAACAGAAAAGTTGGCTTCTCTCCCCCTTTATCATATAGTAACTTTGGCGTGCATATTGCGTGCATAATAACTAACTCCAAATGTATATACCTGTAAAAAAGATCTCTGTTTTCTAGTTATATACACGTAGGTATAAAAAAAAGAAGATAGAGGGTTATTCACTTTTATGACACTGTTGTCTATAATTGCTTACCTTGGTTCTCTGCCAGGGTTTAATTGTGTTACCAGTTTAACATCCCAGACCAGAATATTCCCTAGTTGCTTGACATCAAGTTTCTCTTTGTATGACATTTCAACTGAAGTAACTGTTTAAGTACATAATGATCTCTGCATGTTGTAAGATAAAAAATATAACAATGTTCCTGTTTTGAATACTTTATGTAAGAAAGTTATGTACTCTGAGTTAATTTCCATAAGGTCTACAGAGTGTAAGACATATTAAAATGACCCTTTTTTTTGACCACTGTTTTTTTGAAAGGGCAGTAACCTCAAGCATATCTCCATACCTTTAAAATCTCTCTTGTAGAATATACACATGAAGACATGGTCTTTATATTGCATGTTCAAAGTTGTCTTTGCTACAGAGACAATTGCAAATGCGGTGAGCTCTTTTATTTCTAAATTGAAGAAGTAATTTTAG
The DNA here is from genome assembly GCA_025447955.1 of Psilopsiagon aurifrons. Taxonomy (NCBI): domain Eukaryota; kingdom Metazoa; phylum Chordata; class Aves; order Psittaciformes; family Psittacidae; genus Psilopsiagon; species Psilopsiagon aurifrons. The sequence continues at coordinate 22,270 of JAOEHY010038288.1, forward strand.
CTCCTTTTATGTACTGAAACAGCTAGAGACAATAACATAAAAATAACAATGCCTAACACCCATAGCTTTACACTACCCAGAAGGCCTGATAGGAAGAGAATTTGTGACTACTATGAGGTCTGTTCTCTGCAAAAAATAGGAGTTTGGGGCTTTTTAGTAAACCAAGTGAAGAAGATACGCAGCAGCACTGCTTAGGTACAGAATATTCTGGAGAGAAAGACTCAAAAGTACAAATAAGGGAAGCGCCTGCTTTTGATAATTGTATATCTAGTGAAACAGGCTTCATGTGTATGGTTTCACATGAGGTATCAGTTTCCCCTATTAGAACTTTCCTGTTAGGCACCAAATATTGCTAATCATTATGAATAAACAGTCATATGCAAAGGGTAAGTTACAATGGGCATTTGTAGTAGATGCATTTTACTGCCTACTTTGCCGTGCTAGCAGTGACATTAAACAGTTACACTAACAAACATATTGTAACCTGCCCTTAGACAGAGATGGGTTTCCTGGTACCTTTATATATACAGCTTCTAGTGGATTAGTGTCCTTACAAGTACTAGTAAAAAGCACTCTGCAAAAAGATTAACTACTGTCAACCTGTAGCTGACCTGATTGGCTGTTCACGAGCCTGATCCAAAATTCTTGTGTACTATGGAGGCCACCAGCTTCTCTAGTATCCATGTAAATAAGGAATCCAAGGTTATTCCTGCATTTTCAACATTTGATACTGGCAACAGTTTGATCTTCTCAAATATCAACTTTATGTATTACATGTACTATTCAGGAAAATAATTAAAGTATTTAAAATATTATATTTTAGAATACATATTTTGACAAACAGACAGATTTAAAGCCTCCTGGGTACCCTTGGGGTATAGTTGAAGAATTGTCTCCATGTTCTCCTTCTGGGAGCTTATAAAACTAGAACTGCCAACATATTGTAGGACATTCATTCAAAGCAAATCCTATTCAAGTGTGGCTGATCAAAAATATATGGCGCTAATAATAAGCATGTGTAAGAATACTGTTCCTGGGCTTGTGAATCTGGTCATCTACAGCAAAAAATTAAGCTAAAATAAACTTATACTTACTTCAAGCAAGTTTGCACCTCAGACTTAGGTTGGATAAACAGGTTGATTTTTGCTGAAGAAAATCTAGTGGTTTATACGCTCTTTCTTCAAGGATTTTATAAGATTTAAAATAGCACACAAGATAAAAGGAAATTCACATTCTGCATCACAGCGTGGCAAGCTATTTGAGTAAAACCTAGCAAATGCTTTATAATAAGTTATAAACATCATTACAAAATAGTAATAGAGAAACAGCTAATAGCTCTCTGCTTATCTTACTTTTCAATGAAAAAGAAGAAAAAAAAATGTAGGCCACTGCAAAAAGTTTAATGTATGTGGCATTATTACCAAGTATTCTGTTAGCTCTACATTATAGAACCATGAAAAGGGTCAGAACTAGAGGCAAATACCTGCAAAAAGCACAATGATTTGGAATGAATTTTCAGAATGGAAATGAACTTTCAGAAGAAGCTGACTTGTGTGAAGACTTCCCTTGGATAGGATTCAGAGATGAGCACTGAACAAGAAAACAAAATCAACCTGATCCCCAAAGAAAGCCCTATATAAAAATTATCATTAGCTCAAAAAAGAAAAGGAAGAGAGTGCAGGGGAGGGCTGAGGAGAGAAGCACTGTGCTGCTCCTATCAATATCTTAAAAATAGGCTTTTATTTCTTGATTGTAACACATGCTGACATGGATAAAGGAAGCAAAAATCATCAAGGCAAAGATTTCACGAAACAGCCTACATCATTCAGCCTTCCTGTGAACAGGGACATGGGCAGAATAATAATAAGAAAAAAAATGCTGTCATTAATAAGCTACAAGGATGTACATGCATACAGAGTGCTTCTACATTCATTCTCCAAACATGAGGATGTAAAGGCTTAAGTTACAATATTAAGGACCAAAGAATCTGTTAGTAGATGCTACTCAAAAAGCATGACATTGAACGGTGGAGGAAAGAGAAGGGAGGTTTATTTCTCTTGGGCAGGAGTGGGGATGGGGGCGAGCAGTGATAGAGAGTGTGTTTTCAAAGCTATTACACTAAGTAAATGTGCTCAGCAATTTGAAAGCATACCTGCTAATAACACAGTGCAGTACTCAAGTGGATCTTGGTGTCCCTAAATTAATTGGTATAAAAAATAATATGCATTTTGAGGTAGTGAAATGGCATAAATCATGCCACAGCAAGCCACCAAATTAATCTGCTGTGAGCACTCTCTGAGATTATTAACTTGAATGTGAGTTTCATTGGGTTCCTGTGTCTGACTCTAAGCACAAAGGAAAAACAATCTTCAAAGCAAAACAAAACCAAAACATAACCACAACCAACAAAGCAGCTCTTAGGCAGAATTTGTCTGGATGATTTCTATTTGACAGGTTTAGAATCAGGTGATAACAGAAGAGCTACCTTGTAGCCGTATACAAGAGCCTACCATATCATGCTCCAGAGAGATAAAAAAGAGTTGACTTGGTTTTTTCCCCTGTTGTGGTTTTTCTTTTCATTTTTTTTTTTTGTGTTTTTTGTTTTTCTTTTTATTCCTGTTTTGCTGCACCTAGCTGAAAGATTAAATAAAAGGTTTAATATGCCAAGGTCAACCACTGCAGTTTTAACAACTTTGTAATCTGGAGAAAGATCTTTGAAGACATTTTTGAGGTGAGTTCTCAGAAATCTGTTCTTTCTCAGTTTCTCAAGAAATATTACTGGTGCTAAGCATCCTGAGCACTTTAGATTTTGGAGTAAAAATTACGTGACCTTAAATGTGTTCCCTCGCTGTGTTAGAAAAGTTATAGCCTTTTCCCCAGGAGAGACTCTTTTCATTCACATGCAATTACTCTTATACTTGTTTAAGTTACAAACTTAAAATGCTCACTGTGAAATCTGTATTGGCAAGGAAACCATTCTGGATTCCCTGGACAGACATGAGCATTCCCACACTGCTTGTAATATTGCTATATCTGGCCAAAAATATTACAGCTGGCAAGAGTAATAAATAGCATTTAGGCCAGACATAAATCATTTTAAAGTATTAAATTGCTATTCTGTTTTCTAGCAGAGAAATTGAGGTTTATTGTCAATTAAAAATCTGACATATTTCTCTTGTTTCTTCATTAGAGACACTGATCTATGTGTTTAAGTGTAAGCGCTATTCCCTGGTCTACAGTGGTATATTACTTAATTATCTTCGCACTCTTTTGCTTCTGTTCTCATAAGAGGCAATACTCCTAAAAGACTTGAATGGACTGCCTTGTTATGTCTCTCTGGTGATATTCAGACTTTAACAGTCTAAAAGATGCTTTCCCCACATTGCTACAGCTAGTGACAGGTCAGGGACTTGCTTTGATTTTGTGCTTTGAACAGAAGTCTAAGTCTCTCTCCAACCTGCCTCTTCCATTTTCTTACATTTCTTATGTTTGAGTAAGAATGTGATTTATTTTTTTGTTTATTTATCTACTTATTTATTTATTTTGCCTTGAGCTGTAAAAACCTCTCCTGCATTAAGGACAAACCTTCCTTTGTGTTTGTATTGGCTCATGTGGGGGCAAAAAGAGCATTTGTTGTGGAAAGAGAGAGCTTGGCTTTGAAGCGCTGTTTCACACTTCTCTCATAAACACTCGTTGAATGAAGAGCAATAGATCCACAATATATGAATGGCTATTCAGTGAGCTTTGTTTCATCGCAGCCAAGAAAGACCTGAGGTAGAAATAATTCAGTTATGATGTATTTGTATTGGTTTGGCTTTCACATGTAAAGGAAGCAAAAAGAGGTGCTGCGGAAGGAGCTAATTGATATTTCATGTACCTGTTGGTGAATGCAAATGGGAAAATATTTTGTCCTCTCACTTCCTAGCAGGAAACAATAAATAAATAAATAAATAAATAAATAAATAAGGTTTTTTTGGCTGCTGAAGAGGAAGTTCATATAGGTAAGGATTTTGCTACTGAAAGGGGACAGGAGAGGTATGCATATAATGCTGTCTTCTATAGTCGTATTTTTAAAATTAATTTTCTCAGTCTAAGTGAGAGTAGGAAGGCAAAAAAGTGTGGTAAATAATGTTATTCATTTCACACATTCAAAGGATAACCTTTACTTGAAACCAAGGAAGGAGTTGCATATGTTAAAAACTACATTGATTTCCTTTGGCCCTACTATATTGATATCCAATGTGTCTGTTTAAATAGCCATGCTTCTTGCATGCATATGTTTATTGCAAAGAAATTCAATAATGAAATTTTCCTAATCAGTGTTTAACATAACTTACGACATAAAATTTTCTTTAAAGCAAATTAATTTTTTATTCCATCTAATGAGTTTTAAAGTTATGAAGCTATTAACATGGTTGGAGGACTTCAGTGTGATTTACCCATCAGAGTTTTCTGAATTTGCCTTATCATGGCATGGGTCAGCTCTAGAAGCAATTTAGAAAACCCTGCCTGGATAACACTGGGTTGTTTCTGGATTTTCTTTCTATTAACAGTCTGTGAATAGGAAACATCACTCTGAAGTAAAACAAGGCACTGTGAGACTCTCAAAGCATCTGTTGTCACTATAATCTCTGAACTTTTAGGGTCTAATACTAGCTTGTAGGAATCATCTTTTTTTAATCAGCATTTTAGTCATAGAATTGTACTTTTCTAGATATTTATTATCATCTCAGGACTACGAAATGAAGTAGCAGACACTCTGCAACTTCTTGCTTTTTGTCTATTTAGATGAAGAAGCTGAGAGTCTCAGCTGGGAGACAGTTAGCTCATTTTGTTAACTAAAGACCATGCAGCAAAGACAAACCTCGAAAGAATAAGGAAAGAAAAAAGAATACATATCAGAGGTAGATTTTGGATTTTTAATACGGAAAATACCTTTATGGACATACCTTATGTTAACACTGTGATTTGCATCTTTACTACTAATGAAGAGAGCAGATAAGCGACATTGAAAATACAGGAACCTCAAATATATTTTTTTTTTTCTTCAATTTCTATTTCAGATCACTACACAGACTTAGGTAAGGTGTAACGGAACAGAGTATCTCCTTTCACAGTGCTGCAAACTAAAAATTAAAATAGTGTGTTACATGTCTCATCATCTTTTTATAACTAAATACATGAAAGAAACTAACATCAGAAAGCTAAATATATCGCAAATTGTTTGAAAAGAGGAAGAATCAGTGGTGAATGTCTTCATCCAGAAAGTCTATCACTTAGACTAAAACAAATCAAAACAAAAACAACCAACACTTCCCGAAACAACAGAACTCAAATTGACACATCTTTTATTTGGCTATGCCTGAAATTGCTGCCCAGGAGGCAGTGTGGTGACCTCTGCTCTCAGCCGTGATCATGGCATCAAAACCTGTCATTGTGAGAAATTGGAAAAGTGCAGAAATTCCGTCAATGACTGAGTGGACACACACAATACAGGATGTGCTTGTTATGGAAAAAAATTGGCACACTACTTACAAGATAACTGCAACAACAAGGCTGCCGCCTGATATCCTGCTTTTTTAGTCTGTAATTCTTTTTTCTTTTTTTCTTCTTTTCAGATGTTGTACACATTCTAGTCACCAAAATTTGAACAGTTATAAAGACTGAAAAGAATATATACATATATATATACAAGTTAACACATATGAAGAAGCTGGCTATATTTGCACTGAGAAGACAAGCGTGGGCTGTACTGGGGCTGTCTAGCACAGTTGTTCATTTATTAATGGATAGCATGCCATAACAGCAGCTTAATTTACAAAGAACAACATATCAGGGACATCCAGTGGTGGTACTGATAGTGGTGTACAAAGATTTCATTTACAGCATTAGAACAGAGTATAAATTGTTTGTGTATTCCAGGAAAAAAGGTTGGATATATTCTTTTTTAGAACCACCTAAGAAAACTCAAGGGGTTAGAAATAGCATTTTGAAGTACACATTATGCTAATATCTGTCTTTTATTTTTGTTTTGCAAACACAGCATTTTTAGTTGTTTCTTGATACCCTATACCTTTCATCATTCATGTCTTGAATATCCTCTTCAAAATCATAAATATGTTTGAGGCAGTGGTCTTCAATGATAATTATGCAAGACAAATGTTAAGTTTTTTCAGAGATGATTGTAAAATATGCTTTCCTGAAGAATGAAAGTGTAACAGAACACTTCAAGCACTCTAACCCCTATTAAAGGTAGTTTTCACTGCTTTTCTGCTTCTTATGGTCTGACACTATTTTGTTCTGTAACCTTGTCAGAAGTATAAGCTGACTTTCTAATTTACTAGTACCGCATCTGAGGTGTATAAGTACATCAAAATGGGTGCATCTCAGAGTGCTGGATGAGCTCACTTGTCACTCACTGGGGAAACTCTCCTTTCACTGCTTAAACCAGTGCTAAAGGAGCATTGCCAGGACTAGGGTTCTCCAGTCACATATGATAGAGGAGAAGGAAAAACTGGGGTTTAATTCTTGCAGATATACCTTAGGCTGCTATTGCTCTAGTTACTTGTAAAACCAAAGTGATTATAGCATACTGAATAGTAAAATCAAAGTTGTTCAAAACATTTTTTGATTTATAAAAATACAACCGGCCAGTGTATGGAAGTCCTTAAAGAAAGCATCAGAGATATTGATATAATGAATAGTCTATCTGTCTTATTTCTTAGAACTGTATTATACAGAAACAGTTGGAGAGCAGCATAACATTCCACATACATAAGACAGATTTAGGCCTTCAGTCATATTTGTAGAAAATCACAATACAAGTGTGATTCACATGTAGTATAGAAATGGCTTTGATTAACACCGTGTTTGACTGTAGTCACAGTGCTCGGTTTCTAGATGGAACATTAATTGGACAGATTTTTCTACTATTTGAAATGTTTAGTAGTATGAGAAAAATAGGAATATTTACCAGGAAAGCACCATCCAGTCTGAGTAAGTATACCATAAAGTATCATTTGAATCTGGATTCTGGATTTCCTGTCTGTCATAACTTCAGATATCAGCTTCATGTTCCTATTCAATTGACTTCTACTTTCTTTTGTCTTACGCACTTGGAAGGGACATGAAATTCTCTTGGTGCAGAGGATGCACTTCAACTTGTCACATTCCTTATTGGATATTAGTTGGAGGGGCATCTCCAAGGAATTTTCCAATTTTATTAGCTTTGATTTTGCAGAAATGTTATTCCACCTAAAGAGAGGGAAATGTTCCAACTGACTTGACTGATATTTTATTTCCAAATTGTTCTATTCAAAAGAATATGATCAGTAAAGATTACTTTCAAAGTAAAACATTACTCATTGTAGATTACAGCACTGGAATTTGGCCTATAGTTGTAGTATTTCTCTCTTTTGATAGGAAGGAAAAATGGCAAACCTGACCACACCACTGTGAAAGTTCTCATGGGAAACACTTTCTATAGATATTAACGTTTAAGTGGTGAATCTAAAAAAATAGTTTGCCCTATCAAGTCTTTTCAGTGTTTAAGTGAGATATGATGTTGTTTGGCACATTTTGGTGTGTAATGTGACTTATTACACTCCTAAGTAGCTACATAGTCTGCCTTCAGGGATGTATTTCACTCAAAGCAGGTGTTATGTCAGTTGATTCCAGAAGCAGTGAAATAAAAAGTACAAGAAAAAAGCAGAAAGCTAGTCTGCTCCTCTGGGGATTTTTATAAACATGCAATAAATCGTTTTTGTAGTCAGATATGCAAGAAAGCTATTGCTTCCATAGAAAAGCAGTGGAAGCTGAAGCACACATTGGGAGAAATGACTGCTAGTCATCCACTCTTATCACTCACTTGCTCTGCGACCTGAAGAACCCCTGTTCTGCACTTTTAATCTGCTGAATCAAAACACTTTAATAGCTGATGACAGCTGTTGCGTGTTTCATGCTTTCACTTAAACAGTGAGAAATGAAACATGTTTGTTGTGGTTATATGTTCTGGATATGAACACATTAAATGAACCAAAACAAAGCAAAGCAAAACAAAACACAAACTTTAAAAAAGCCTCTGAGTGAACTGGCAAGAACTGATTACATTTTAAAACTGAAGTTTTCCTGCAAACCAAATTAAACTGCACTGAGAACCTCCATCAGAAAATTAAGTGATCCCTGAAAAAATAAAACTCGAATTCTGGGGTGAGCTAGTCAGATGGCTAGGCAGTGGCTTATTAAAATTGTCAAATGACTAGAGATCAACATTTTGTGATGTCACACTGGGAAATGCAGCAGAAGATGCAGTAAAAGATTATTCCTAAACTTGTTGATATTTGGCTTTAAGTAACATTGTTTTTGAAGTGAGACAGTAGTTTCGGGGCAGAGGTAACACCATTCCCCCGCCCATGCCCCAGCCTCAATATGGGTAGCCCAAATGGAGATTCACTTTTTAATAACACTGATGTGTTGCAAACACAATTTTCTGGAGAAACTTGCATTTAAACTTGTCATGGGTTCAGCAGTAGCAGTCATTTTTCCCTTTTCTTGGTAGCTGGTGCAGTGCTGTGTTTTTGACTTGTGGCCTGAGAATAGTGCTGATAACACCAATGTTTTTAGTTATGGCTCAGTGATGTTTGGTCTGGCCAAGGACTTTCAGAGTCTCATGCTCTGCCAGGGAAGAGGGGAAGCCAGGAGGAAGCAGAGACAGGGCACCTGACCCAAACTGACCAAAG
>JAOEHY010038288.1:31107-48510 GCA_025447955.1 Psilopsiagon aurifrons
AGGAGCAGAGGGAAGAAAAAGGGGGAAGTGAGTGAACAAACTGCGTGGCTGATTTATGGCTTAAACCATGACAAAACTCTGCAGAAATTTGGGATAAGAATATTCCCATTAGTGAGCAAAGGAATTTGGATATTGAAGTATCTGGACTCTTGATGTTGACACTTGCTAGCATTGCCAGTGTAAAACGTTTCTCAGGCATTATCTTCTGTTACAGTTGTGTCAAATATCTGACTACGATCATAGAATCAACCATAGAATCATAGAATACTTAGGATTGGAGATGACCTCAAGATCGTCTAGTTCCAACCCCCCTGCCATGGTCAGGGACACCTCCCACTAAACCATACCACCCAAGGCTCTGTCCAACCCAGCCTTGAACACCCCCAGTGATGGAGCATTCACAACTTCCCTGGGCAACCCATTCCAGTGCCTCACCACCCTTACAGGAAAGAACTTCCTCCTCACATCCAATCTAAACTTCCCCTGTGTAAGTTTTAACCTGTTACCCCTTGTCCTATCACTACAATCCCCAGCAAAGAGTCCTTCCCCAGCATCCTTATAGGTCCCTTTCAGATACTGGAAGGCTGCTATGGGGTCTCCACGCAGCCTTCTCTTCTCCAGGCTGAACAGCCCCAACTTTCTCACCCTCTCTTCATGCAGGACATGCTCTGGTCCCCTGATCATCCTTGTGGCCCTCCTCTGGACTTGTGCCAACAGTTCCATGTCCTTTTTGTGTTGAGGACACCAGAACTGCACACAGTACTCCAAGTGAGGTCTCGCAAGAGCAAATCATAGATCTTAGTAGCAGACAAACTAGGAAGCTTCTAAACAGGCAAGTACAGGCACCTGGGATAGGATAGGTCACCAGCACCCTTGTAAGTGTGCGACAGCAATTCTCAACCTTTTCAAACTGTGATTAGTCATCTAATTGTGCGTCCAAATTTAGGTGGTGCATTTTGCATGCATAATTAATTTATTTCCTGAAGATCTCTTCTAATTTTTAATTACTGTTGAAGCTAGCGTTAAATATGGAGTTAGCCAGTCTGCACACCAATTTCCTTTATAAACTGGATGCAGACAGCTTGTGACAAGCGCGAGTATTCATAGAATACAAACACTGGCTGCTGTCTAGGCTAGGATATGTTAACTTGACCACAGGTTCAGGTTAATTCCCTCACTGTCTGGCTGCAGTGAAATCATTCAGTCTTAATTGGTTACTGAAGCATTGCTCTAATATGCAAAGGAGGAAAACTTTTTACATTTAAAGGAATTCTTCTGTAGCTCTTGCTCTCTACACTTGTTATTACACAAAAATGCAAAAGCTTAATATGGAGTGACAGAAACCCTTATCTAATCTGATTTTCACTGCTGAAATCAGACACGATGACAGTGTAGCCACCTTGTTTTGGTATATATTTCCATACCTTGTTAATCAGATTAAAATCTCTGTACGCTACCATTATCTGAGTAGCAACACCACTGAGACAAGCAGGAGCTTTGCCCAAGTAAGGATTTAGTAATTTGTCCTGCCTCTTTCCTCTAATCCATGCTGTTTTGTGAATATGAGGATTTTTTCCTAGAGGAGTACATCCCAAGGCCCCACAGATCAGTCAACACACTGAAAAAAATAGTATCACTAAACCGATACTCTTTATCAGAGCATTGCATTTTGCAAAGATGGTCACAAATTTGTTGAATATGTCCCTATTAGCAACTCCCTATTTCATTCACCTTCCTCCATCATGCAACAAATGTTGTTAATAATAGCTCAGCTGCTGTGTTCTGATTTTTATCTCAGTCTCTGCTTTGCTGCTGTAAGGCAAATCTTAACAAATCAAAAATGGAGGTCCTAGCTCCCTTTTCCATTTGTTCTTTCTAGCTTTGTTAAGTTAGACTCTGAGTGTGTAATTAACCTGAAAATGCTCCACTAGCCTTTTCTGACGAGGTAGTGTTTTTCAAAGAGGAGACCACAAGAAATAGTATTTTTTCTCTTGTATGTTTTCTTCTTCCTTAGCATCCAAAAACACTTTGCAAAGTTTGACTACATTTACCTCCTGCATTGTAGGAGGCAAATGCTCAAATCGCAAGGAAGTAAAAATATGGAGAAAAAATAACTACTCCTCTCCTCTGCATGAGAGCTGTAGGTAAGGTTTAATTCATACAATTACCAAATGATTTATTTCTATTGTATATTCCCAAGGCTGATATTTCTGTAGTGGGATTTATGTAAAAACACCCTTTTTCATTATGCAATTTCTTGCTGTAATCGAACATCCGTTTTATTTTATCGCCACTGTGGTGGTAGATGTTCAAGGTAGGGTCGAAAAGGGGCAAGACAAATTTGTGTGCAACAGATCAATAAACAGATATTGAAAGGACCATTCTGGTGTGTCCTGTCTAGCTTTCCTAATACAACAGGTACAGATATGGGTAACTACAAAGAGAATGAAACACAGAAAGTGACAAAGTTTATCTGTTTAAATCTGGTTTCTTCTTGCTGCTACTGCCATACACAAATATTTGGTCACAGAGACTGCTGGGCTGACCCTGTAAGGCATTTTCTCTGATTTCACATAGGTTTCTTCCTGTTGATATTCCCACCACCAATCCTAAGTAAAAGAGTGGCTTAGGTATTACAAAAAGTATTAGAAGAATTTTCTTTCCTTCTCTTTTCATTAATGTACCACATGCATTTGTGACTTAAACTTACCAAATATTCTAATTTGAATTTTTTTGTAAAAAAACTGTTAAAAGTGTTCAAACAAAAAGCTCACTAAAGGCTTACAGGTTCTGTTTTGTTGTGTTGTCTGTTTTTAAACTACACCGGGTGTTTGACTAAAAGAAAACCCTAAGCTTTAGACTGAAAACTGTTTCTGTTTTTTAGATTAATGCTTCATCATGGCTCAAAATGATTTTCAGTTCATAAAGATGGCTGGTAAGTTTTTCCTTCCACTCATCTCTTGTGTTGGTTTATGCTCTTTTCACTCTTCACCTCACTTGTACACTGTCCTGTCTTTAAAGCAAATTATATCCATTCATAATTAATTGTATTATTCTAATAGAAGCCAACCTTTAAAAGAAGGGGAAACTTCTTTTGAGAGAGTTTTAACTTGCTCTTCTAACTATAAAATCTCTTTTATCCTTTCCTTGAGTTTCAAAATTGAAGTAACAATTATTGTTTTTTAACATACTCTTCTATGATTCAACCCTTATTCATGTGCACATTATTACATATTTCTTTTGGATCTTTATTTTGTTGATTATTTACTGTACTCAGCTACCACAGCCATGCATTGCTTAATAATTTAGCAGAAAACACGTGAGCATTATATGACCTCATAACTCCATTGATGAAATATATTCCGTATAAAAAAGTACTGATATTTCTCAGTCTCCCAGTATGACCAAGAATATTCACTGTTATTAAGACCTGCAGTACCAATTCTGAACATAAGAGTAAGGCTGTTAATATAACTAGGGGATATTGTAATATTATTTTCATCATAAGAAGCTTTGTTAGCTCAAAGGTAATAGCTCATTCAATAAATGCCTTAAGTAATAAAAAACTGAAAAAACTCAGTTTGCTTGTGTCAAAAAAACAATAGTATGACACGATTTTGGTTGAACTTTCTAAATATTGTACTGGAACTAAGTTGGGAAAAGTTCATACTTAAACTTTGCCTGTCAGTGTTGAAAGCTTTTCCACATGTAATAGATGCAGCTATACTATTTTCATCTTTGGCTTTAGATATTTGACTTTAACTGTAAGTAGAGGGACTTGTCTGGGTGTTTTATGTGACTGTCGGGTTTTGTGCTACAGACAATAAAATTTGTCTTGCTGTCTTTTCTGGTTTGCTCTCTTAAATTCCAGACAATTCTAGTGAAGTTTTTCATGCGAAATTAAATTTTACACTCAGCAGCATATGGAATTTAAGCTAATGGGTCCATTTGGGTTTCCACCCAGTGCAATTATGAGATTCAGGATGTTCTCTATGTAGTTCTCTATCATGACCAAAGAAGGGTTACTGCCTCGGAACTACCACAGTGGTGCATATTTTCTGCAATTTTAAAATACATAATGCTTGTTATGAGTTTTCAGAGAATCCTTCTGGAATCAGAGTGTATCTGACTGGCTCTTCTCCTGCAATAAATACCATGCAGTATAAAAAGTATGGAAAAGTGATCTTTTTTCAAAGGCTTTTAGAGATTTTAGCAATGTTTTCAGTAAAATTTTTCTTTGTGATGTCTTCTGATTTCTGTTTCTAGCGTGTAAATCCATTAGTGTAGAATCATGGAAATGCTACAGAAGGGAATTTTCAGAAGCTACTTGGAAGACTTTCTTAGCAGCTGCTGATGGTTATACAACTCTGATTCTTCTGTATTAGGAGAGGATTATATGTCCTGCTAATAACATGTTGCCAAACAGACCTTTTCACACAGATTAGACCACCAGTTGCACACTGCGCTTGCGTCAGGGTAAGCCATGAGGAGAGGTGTATTTGGATACATTACATGTCATGTAAGAATTACAAAGATTTCTGAAGTCAGATTCTGAAATCCTTTTTAAAGTTTCCGAAATCAGATTACTCTTCCCCCTTACTCAAATACATTCTTGAACAGAGGTTTCATGTCCTTAATAATACGGTATTGTACATGTGGGATAGCACATTTTGGACCCCCTGAAGTTCCTTAGTAGATATAAAATAGAATTTCAGAACTAATACCCATAAATATCAGGTGCAAAATCAGTATGCAAAATAAAAGATATTTAAAAACTGAAAGAAAAGTATTGCTCTTGCTATAGCTGTTCTTTGGGGTTTTTTTGGGAGTGTGTGTGTTTTGTTTTTTGGGTCTTTTTTTGTCTGAAGAATGTAAACTTCAGTGGTCAACAGCAAGCATACACCCACTGCTCAGGGTGAACTTAAGCCAGTGTGAAGCTTTCACACTGACAGGAGGTTGCTGGCAACTTCATGTTGGTATCACTGAATTAGGGATCAGAAACATGCTATGGATTCTCTAATCCACTTGGAAAGTTGAGAAGTCAGCATTTTATCTTCTGATACAGCTGTAAAATGGAAAGAACAGAAACTGTATTGTGTTTGCTTTTAATTTCTGCACATTCTAAACATTAACAAAGTCCTGTACACTTTATGCAATAGGGAAATATTATAGTAAATGAGATTCTTTCTTCGGTGGAAATTTCTACATTTGTCAAACAACTTCTGAAAGCTTCTAAATGTTATAAATGCAAATATTTCAGAGGATTTTATTTGCAATATAAAGTAAATATTTTACACACACACATTTCTATACCTATAAATGATGTCGGCTGATCATACACAAACAGTGCAACATTTTGATTTATGACGAAATAAAGTACAATCCTCTGCTAATGAGCTGGAATTTTATTTTATCTCTTGTTTAAGTGACACATACTGTGCTTTCATCTGGAATGCCATGGATACTACACAGATCAAAATTCTCAGTATCTACTCCTCTAAGAAGGTCATTCGTATTTGCTTCAAGACTAAGATTAGATCATGAAATATGTTTATTGGCTAAATCTAGACTTCAGAAGCATTTAGAGAAGTACATCACAAAATTCCCCATAGGTATATTTTGGCAGTGAAAGCCTGCAGTATCAGAAATGTATGCATGTTGAATACTAGTAAAAGTCATGAACTTTTTACTATAATTTTATTAATTTTGAGTATGATGGAAAAATGTCAGAGACCAATCACTTTTTTCCTTTAATTTTCTTTTACAAAAAAAGGTATTTTTCTACAGCAGAAGTCAGTGAATGATGGTACTTTATGATTTTTCATATTGAATTTGTGAGAAACATAAGACAAAGCCAGGATCAGACCTCACCATGCTACTGTTTGTTTTCCTTTGTCAATACTTTCTCTGAGCTTTTGGAAACTTCTCAGAAAGGAAAAGAGTACAGCTGAAAACTAAAAGACTAAACATGCAAACATGGTTTTACACGAGCAATAATTACAGAATTACCTTAGACTGATGGTGAGCATCCCTATGGATGTCCCTATGTCTACCCATAGGGATATCCATCCCTATGGATGCTCACCGATGGATCTGAGGACATATTTAGTTTCAGGATTGCTGAATCCCTATCATGAATATCAGTTCATCATATAATTTTTATAAAATAAGTGGTTCCCATAGTAAAAGACTTCTTGAAAACGTATGAAAACATGGCTGGTGGAAAATGATTTATTATATCCAGAATTAATGATAGTGTATTACAGATACTCAGTTATGTATTCTCTTCTTTTTTTTTTTTTTTTTTTTGGTGTAAGGAACTATTATATTTTTTGACAGTCACAACAAAAGAACAAGTGACAACATTTGAAGTGTCATAATTATTCATGACCAACGAAGAAGAAAGCCCTCTTTCTCTCTCCATGCTCGCAGGCCCTCCAAAGCATGAACCGTTAAATGATCAAACATTCCAGTCATACTTAGGGAACAATTTTACGTCTGCTGAAGTCAATGGGAATCTTGCCACTACTCTTTGCAGTAGCTTGCTAGATTATAGAGTTTTTAGGAAAGGGATTGTCTTTTCATTAGGCACCAACCATGCAAAGGAAATATGATCTTGATTACATAATTGTAAAGATACATTTATAATAGAAAATTGAAGTGGGTTTTCAATCCAATGTGTCAATGTGGACTATGTGAGGGGAAAAAAACTGTAATCCTTTAAAATATTTCCCTTTCCTCTTCCTCTTTTCAGTGGTAGGTGAAATCCCAGCCTCCTTTACAGTAACTTGCCATTGGTACTGTTTTTAGTAATGCCAAGATTTCTTCCAAAATATGAGTTCAACAAATAAGCCTACATGATTTTATTTAAGGTAATTTGATACTGTGACATTCTTCATTCTTTGCTAATTGATTCCTATTTGCTATTTTCTAACAAATATTTGACAAAGCCAGAACAAAATAAACTTTAAATACTGGAAGGCAGACTAAATTAGATCAAGTGTTTTACAATATTTCAGACTTCCTGGTAAACCATACAATTCCTATAGGTTAGAGCTTGTTTATCAGCTAACACTAAATGTTTACTGTAAGTTATATCATTAGTTTTCTTTATTTTTCCATACTCAGAAGTATAACCTACCAAAAGAATATGCCTTTTGCCTTGAAGTCTAAGTATTTTTAGGTCAATTGATTCACATCTAGCGCTTACTGTGTGTTATTAGGTTAGTCAGCTACTGACAAATGTAACAGAGATTCCAAATAAGATTATTTTTATATCACTGTTTACAATCTTAGTTCTCAGCTGGGATTAGGGAGATTAGAAAGCACAGACCATTAAAAAAAAAAAATCATGAAGATGTGTTAGTTTGTGGCACACCAGCAAATCTGTTATCAACTTTGGTTATCTTGTCTGTGTTTAGAACAGAAAAGTTGCCTATGGCTGAAATTACTCAGTGGAGACAAACAGTAGACACACATGGCACATCCCTACCATGCACAATGTTCAACATATAAATTTGATTTTGGGTGCTAGCTGCATCCAGCTGGCCTCTAGCACAGCCTTAGGGCTTATGTCATCTGCACTGACAGACAGAAATGCCCAAGGAGCTGCTCTGCCAGAAAGAATCACTCCGTGCTCACTGTTTAAACCCCTTCCACCTTCGACATACTATTATGAAGTCTGGAGTTCGCAAAAAGTCAATGTTTGCTTGCATCAAGATGCTTCAGCCTGAAGATATCATGCAATTCTTCTACATTGCCAGACTGACTCAAGTTGTATTTGTGAGGGCAAAGCCTGGTTTCTGAATTATTTAAAGTGTGTCTGAAATAACAATAAAGTGCTCAGTAACAATAAAATACTCCCCCAGCTAATCGAGCCTACTCCAAAAGGATCCATAAATGGGATTTTTTGCCTTATTCATTCAAAGCCCAATGCATAAAGGTAAACTGTCTTTAACTTTTCTTATAACAAAAGCTGCCACTTACAATAGTGAATGCTAGTCTCAGTTAACAAAAAAAAAAAGGTCAATGCTGAGCATCAGATGTGCTAACCATACTATTGACCTTGCTATAGTATGACAGCACCTCACAGAGTGGTGGGACAGAAGGCTGTATGCAATACCCTCCTGAATAATCCCACTTAGAAACCACTTTCTGAATGGAGCTAAACAGCTGCTTCTATTATTCAAATGTACTGGCTACTATTTTAAAACTTGTTTCCTCCAAACCAAACTTGCAAGCAAACACATGTGCTTTTCAATTTTCCGTGACCTTACCAAGTCAAACACAACACCTCACTTCATGTAACCTCAAGGTTTCAACTTGATTTGGTTTGGTTATTTATTTATTTATTACTCTTGTAAACACCTAAACCCCTAGCTACACTAACTTCATTCTGTAGGTTAATTAGAGTAACAATGTGATTCACTAAAGCACTTAAGCCATGGCTTTCTTTGGAGTCCTCTCAAATTATTTCATGATAATACCCATTGCTAACACCGAGTGCCGTTACACTATTACCATATTCACTATGATCTCCCAAACTGAAAGCCTAAGTATGTTTAGGTCAAATGATTCACATCTATTGCTTACTGTGGAGACAAAGCAGCAAAAGTGTCAATGCTAGCTAATATTTCACATTTCAAGGAATCCAAGTTTAAGAAATTATTCGTGTAATCATCATATTTAAAATGGCCATCCAAAAAAAAAAGCAGGAGAGAGGCCTTTTTAAAGTATTGAACTAATAATTATGCAAAATGTATAGGAAAACTACATGCACATGTGCACAGTTAATATTTGCCAGAATACAGCATTTCTTTTCCAGCTTGCAAGCTTAACTGACCTAGTTGAAGTAAAGAGGCAAACTGCAATTTTTTCCACCTTTGGTCTTAACAGGTGCACTTTTAGAGGTAGGTTATAAAATGTTCTGTGAGTCATGTCAAACTGTGATAGAAATACATAACCTTCACCTCACTCTCTTGAGTCCAGTGAGTGATCAAGGGGTGCTGAGAGACAATAACTGCATTTGATCATAGCAGATGATTTTCACTCACCCTGCTGACTGCATGGAATGACTGACAACCATATGAAGAAATAATAAGTGTTAAAAGGGGCAATGATACGTTGGGACAAAGGAAGAGAGCCATAAATCACTTTTTTGTTAAAAAGGAAAATTGTTATGGCTGTGGTAGTTGCTTACCATTTTTCAGAAGTGTCTAAATGTAATCTTATGCAACTCCTTCCTGCTGCACCCACCTGCTGCCTCCAATATTAAATACATGTAATAAGGGCATCAGGGTAGACAGTGCCATTTTTATGGAATTGCACTAAGCCTCATGGGATGAAACTGCAATAAATATAACTTTTAACACAAATAAGTTGTCAACTAATATTGCAATTTTATTAATATTATGATAACAGCAAGGACGCATGTTGACCAGCCGTGACTATCATGAGGTATGGCAACTTTGTGCAGGTCACCTTTTTTAACAGGATAATACTGTTATCTTACAAAAACTTATATATCTTATATAAAGATGTATATAAAAAATGTATCTTTTTTTACAGTCCTCTAGAGCACACTGTCTGTGTTGCTGTTTGACAAAGAATTAGATTATTTTAGACTGTCTGGTCCTAGATGTATCCTTCTCCCTCCCGTTCACAGGCTGTCATGTGTGGAATTACCATAGACTCACAGAATGATTTGGGTTGGAAGGTACCTTAAAGATCATCCCATTCCAACCCCTCTGCCATTAGCAGGGACACCTCGCACTAAGATCAGATTGCTCAAAGTCCCAACCAACCTGGTCTGGAACATTTCCAGGGATGGGGCAGCCACAGCTTCTCTGGGCAACCTGTGACAGTGGCTCACCACCCTCACAGTAAAGAACTTCTTAAAAAGAAGCGTTTAAAGCCATTCCCCCTTGTCCTATCACTACATGCCCTTGTAAAAAGTCCCTCTCCAGATTTCTTGTAGGCCCCCTTTAGATACTGGAAACAGCTCTAAGTTCTTTCCTGAACCTCCTCTTCTCCAGGCTGAACAACCCCAGCTCTCTCAGCCTACCTTCATAGGAGAGGTGCTCCAGCCCTCTGATCATCTTTGTGGCTTTCCTCTGGACTTGGTCAAACAGGTCCTTTCCCTTCTTATGCTGGGGCTTCCAAGCTCAGTGCAGTACTGCAGGCGCAGTCTCACCAGGGTGGAGTAGAGGGGGAGAATCATCTCTCTCAACCTGCTGATCATGCTTCTTTTGAGGCAGCCCAGCGTATTATCAGCTTTCTGGGCTGCGAGCACACATTGTCATGTCATGTTGAGCTTCTTGTCAGCCAACAGCCCTGAATCATTCTATCTGCTCCTATCTGTGTTCCTTACCTGGGGCTTATCTGCTCAGTCTTCCTAGTGAGACAGCCAGTAACAGACTCCCACTATAATGTCGCCTACCCCTGCCGTCCCTTTAAGCCTGACCCGTAAGCTCTCAATTGTCTCCTCATCCATCCCATGCAGCTCCATGCACTCCAGCTGATCACTGACAAAGAGGGTGACATTGCCTCCTCATCTCCCCTGCCTACCCTTCCTGAAGGGCCTGTATCTTTCCATTCAACACTCCAGTCAGAGGAGCCATCCCACCATGTCTCTTTGGTGCCAGTAAGATCATAGCCCTGCAGGCTTTGCGCTTCTGTAACTCCTCTTGTTTATTCCCCATGCTATGTGCGTTTGCCTAGAGGCATTTAAGCTGGGTCCCCAGTGAGGCTGATTTACTGGCTGGAGCAGCAGAAATTCCTTTGTGCTGCTTGCTATAGAAGACAAACTAAGCAAGCTTGACTTTTTGTTACTTGGCATGAATTTAACACAGCTTTATGTCAAAACAAGCAGCAGAGCCATAGAACTAATGCAACACATGGTTAAATAAGTGTGCTTAGTTACATTTATTGCATATATCCATATTAATTTTAAACATGTGTACTGCGATGGTGTCCAAAGCCCCCTATCAAAGTTAGGACCTGAGTGGGGATAGATAAGAAAATATCTCTCCCAGAGAGTTTATATTGTAAATGTCACACAAGAAGATGAAGGCTGAGAGGAATATGACCTATAAATAAATGAACATGATGATGACTGACACAGTTTTATTTATTAAATATGTTTGTTGTTGCTGCTTTTCCCTAGATACCCCATCCTGAGGAATTATCTTTCAAACTTGCTGAAAATAATTAGCCGAAAATATCCATGGCAGATGAGTCTTTGAAAGCTTTTGATAGATCCTTTCTAGGTCAGTGGATTATTTTGCCAATGAGGACTCTGATAGCACTAATGGAAGTCCACCTGAGCCTTACTGATGATAATACTACCAGCAGACACACTGATAAATTATAATGGGCGCAGCAGTAGCAGCAGCCACTCCAGAAACATCCTTAAAGTGAATTTCCTTTAATGGCTGGGAAGACAAATGGCTCACATTTTATCATTGGATTCCTCCTCTTTCAGAAAATTGCCAATAAACTTCCTGTTCTTAGCTGAAGATTTGGCAGGGACTTGAACATAACAGATTTAACCCATGCAGTAACTTTCATCTGTTCATTTGTGTCAGTTATTTGTTCAAAAGGCTCTTCTTAAGCCAACCGATCTTTTGTCTTTTCATACCTGAAATTAAGATAGTTTGGTTTTTATATGGTTCACAAACTGATGCTTCTGAGGAGATCAAGCTTTTCTAAAGTTGTTATTCAGAAGTGATTGCCTGTTAATACTTAAATTCATGAGATACTTCCCATTCAGATTCTGGAGTTTCTTTCTGGTCTTCCCAGACCCTCTCAGCATGAACAGCTTGTACCTAACTCTTCCTAAATACAGTCAGAACCCCAGAGCATTAACTGTGGGCACACAAACGTCACCAGATTTCTGGGACTTAATGAGCTACCTCACCTTGGCTGAGCTTGTGTGCTCTGTTAGCACTCTGATTTTCTTTCACTTAGCAAACATTTGTAACAGCCACAGTTTAAGACATTATTCCCCTATTCCAGGTTGTTTGCTCTTGTTCTGCTACTGAAGACCAACCCTGCAGCCAGTGTGGCAGAACAAATATTCCTTTTCTCTTAAAGGATAGTTTAAGCTACTATTCATTGCTTATTTAATATAGTCTGTTGTCTTATCGTAAGTGGTTAACACATGCAAACTTTTCTTATGCTGATTTAATTTCCGAGAATGATGATCTCTGGCAGAGGGTGGCATTAAAGCTGGATCTAGTTTCCCTAGTGCTTGTCTATAAATGCTTTTAGCTCTTTTATTACGAAGTAAAACACATTAGTTGTAATCTGTGAAGGAAATTGCCCCACATTTGGGATAGGCTAACAACATGTTGACGAATAGGTGACTCAGTTGACAGGCAGAACTTGACAGTGTTCTTATAGCTTGAGGGTCTAGCAAGTGGCTTGATACCTGAGGCATTTCAAATAATATTTACACAAATCTTCTTATTCTTCTTAACTGACAGAGATATTAGTGCTTCCAGAATTGTCTGGTCACTATATAATGCCTCTTTTTGCTCAAGCATTCAGTGAGGGAAGTTAGGAGACTTGGATTCAATGCCTTCATCAGTCTGTGGAGTTTCAAAAATTTATTCTCAAATGACTGCAGTACTGTAGCGGTAGTTTAGGTAGAAAGCACTCTCCACATTCCAGCTGAAACTGTACTTTGAGTAGCAAAAGAACCTGGAGTATCTTGGCCAGGAAAAGCATGAATGATACAAGCCAGTGAGAAGGGCATTTGGAAATAGGTATCACTATACTGAGACTGAATTTTATGTAATTATTTTGTGAAAAGGAAAATAATTCCAACACTTCTGATCTTCTAATTGCCTCTTTTTGTAGTCCAAACGCAAGAGATTTTCTAACAACTTCTAAGAACTATTTTTGCAGAAAATTTACTTGCCATTTGAAGCTTGCAGCTATAGCATTCTTTTGAAGTCCACAGGCCTGTGAGCAATGTCTTACAGACCACCAGTTGTCAAAGCAGTTACCTGCAGAGCTATTATGTTTGGTTTCGAACATCCAGATCCTGAACACTGTGGCTGTGGATGAAACCTAAATTGCTGAAGAGAGCTGACTTGTGAATGATTGTCACATTCAGAGGTGACATTAGCATTAGGTATTTAGGGACTGTATTTCATTTCTCTGTGCTTTCATTTAATGATATTTCTGCTCTCCTTCCTGTGCTATTCAAGTACTGTTAAAGATGCACACAGGTACTGGTAAATTGTTTTTTGTTTCTTATATGGTGTTAAGCACATGCTTTTCTGTAATCCTTAAATTATGCTATAAATAATTCTTTCTAATATTAATAACTCATCAGCCAGCATTGCACTTTAAAACTTAAAAGGTTATACAGAGCTTGTAAGGTCTAACTTCAAGGCACTTCGGGTCTGTTTCTAATCTAAAAGAGAATGAAATCAGGGGTGGATAACTAGCCTCTGGTTAGCTCAATCTTTTATGTCAATGAAAGTTACAAACCACATTTGTCAAGACCAAATCAAGATTTCTATGGATATATAGGGAAAACCACACTTCCAGAATTTATGTGAATGGTACACGGAAATCCCCCGAAGTATTAATCTGAATAAAATTCTAATCATATAAGCCCTCAAAAAAACCAAAACCAAAACAAAAAAACCCCACACCCCACACCCCCAAAACAAAACCCCCAAACGACTGATTTTAAAGCACAGGGAATAATTCAGCTTATTATTTAAGAAGACATGGTTTTGTCTGTTTGCCTGCAGTAGAAGCTTTTAACACTATTACATTAACTCCCACAGCACTCAAGGAGCCTAATTGCACTGTGCCTATATAGTGCCTAATACAGAATATATAAGGGTCCATCCTCCAAAGATGCAGACCTAAAAGGCAATAGGGATATGGGCTGTGAGTCTGCAAAAGGATTGTCTTGACTCACTATCATTATAAAAATCACCTCAGGCCTTGTGCTGTGTTGATTAGATGTTGTGGTTTCTGGGCAAACTGCATAGGTAGAGCACATTTTCAGCTGTCCAGAATATATTGCACAGAAACAAGCTATATAGACTTACCACATATTTCCAAACATGCAAACTGAAAATAGCCATAAGTTAATTATTGATCATATGATTAACTTATTTGTGTCTGAGTGATGTTTTGAATATTAAACACACTACATTATAGAAAAGCTGCTGTTGTGGTGCTGCCAGATATTGATCAGGAGTTTGTCTCCCTAATTAGGTCTAGTTTCAGATAAAAGGAAGAGCCTTGTTTTGAATAATCATGAATGCAAAGAGAGGGCATTCAAGAAATGTCAAGTTCACACAAGCACATTGATAACTGAGAGAAGGTCTTCACAGAGCAAGTATTAGCTTTTTTTCAGTAATATTCTCTTTTTCTTGTGGAAAAAATCCAGCAAAGGCTAAGCATGCAGGATCTCAATGAAAATATTAAACAATTGCAGGAGGAGTTTGCAAATGCAAACTGGTGAAAAATATCAATGACAACCAGTTTTCCATAAACATTAGGAAACATCCATGCATTGTAAACTGATTCCTTTATAGAGTGATATCTATATTAAAACTGAGAACATAGGTCTCACTTTAAGACAAGAGAACGCATTTTTGTAAATCAGAGGAAAAAATGTTGAAATCCTGATTAGAAACTAGGAACATGAGTTCCCAGCACACGCTGAAGCCGAGATCACATGTGATACTTGTAAAAATAAAAATGAGAGTTTGAGTAAAGTACTGTATTAATAGGACCTCAGTGACAATTCCATATCCTATTCCGGAGTTTACACTTTTAAAAGGATAATGATGAACGGTAAGGTTGAAAAAAGCCTTGCAAAGATGAATCATAGTCTCGAAAGCTTTGTAGTAAGAGACTAATGAAACAGAATCTAATTATATTAACAATAAGAAGGTTAGAAGGCTGACTAATAATGATCTGTAAAGTATGTAAGTTCTAAAAAATAAGTTAATACTAAAAGTCTCTTAAATTCAATAGACAAATCCAAAGTGAAGCTCAATTTTGTAGGAATGCAAGTCAGGAATGTGAGTTTGAAACTGAGAGTAATTAGGAACTGGGAAAATTTACCGAGATGTTACAGAATTGAAAACTTTAACCTTTGTATTTATTTACTTATTCATTTATTTTTATTTTTAAGGAAAAAAACTCATGTACTTTAGTTCAACAGCAAATAGATGGCTTTATGGAAAAACAAAACAAAACAAAACCACAAAAATCCAACAAAAAAAAAAAATGAAAACCAAAAAAACAAACCAAAACCAAAGAAGCAAACCTGAGGAAAAAAAAACAAACTGATGAAGCACTTAGCTAAAATCATATGAAAAATCTCTGCAGATAATTATAATGGTGTCTTCTAGGTTTGAC
The DNA here is from genome assembly GCA_025447955.1 of Psilopsiagon aurifrons. Taxonomy (NCBI): domain Eukaryota; kingdom Metazoa; phylum Chordata; class Aves; order Psittaciformes; family Psittacidae; genus Psilopsiagon; species Psilopsiagon aurifrons. The sequence goes on from JAOEHY010038288.1 coordinate 46,507, forward strand.
TTTACAGAAGGATGTCCAGAGCCCAGCAGCAGTTTCCACTCTTCCAGGACTGAAACATTGGCTCTGTTAAAGTCAGTATCTGTAACCCCTTCATGAAATTTGAGGTTGCACCTCAGGAGGGGTATAATTAGAAGTTCCTGTATTTTTTCTACCTAAAAAAGCTGACCTAAATATATGAACTCTCTGTGCTATTACCTACATCTACAGTATTTTGGGGTTGGACCTTTCTCAGAAGGAGAAAACACCACTTAAAGTTTTAGTAAAATATGCTAAGGAAAAGACAATTGGAATGCAATTCCCTTCCCTTCTGTTATACTTTCTTGCTACAGAAATGAAATTGTGGAAATTTTACACGGGGGATTAAATCATGCCTCAGTTTGTCTGACACACAAAAAGAGGTTGCATGGGATAGAACCCAGGAGAGTTCGGCTTGTCTTCAGTCAGACTGTCACGTATTGTGATTTCTTTAGATGTCAGTTTACAAGTCGAGTTGCGTTAATACTATAACACAATGCCTCCTTGTAAGAAGATACAGTGTTACCTAGCAAGTGGCATTCTCTCTGAATGATTGCTCCTGGGCTCCTGCTTGCTGTTATAAACATGTAGCGGATTGCTGCAGATAATCTCCCAAATAAGCCACAGCTTCCAAGTGTACATTTAGCTTTTTGAAAGTTGTAAGAGGAGAAAAGTACATTCCACTGTTCTGAGCAAACATCTTTCACTAAAATCCTTGGATAGTGTACTTATGTAGAGTCTGTGGAAAGTTTGAGAATATTTGGTACACAGTTGCAACCATTACTTGCAAATATCAGATATGATCCTTTTGTAACCTGCAATAAATTGCCTTCAGATATTACAACACAGGTGGGAGATCATTATTCAGATTAACCAGTGCATACTTTAATATCCTCCAAATTCCTCTTCTAAAGTGTGTAATGAGTATGACATACTCATCAAAATAAAGACTGTCCTGCAAAATTTGGGACAGATGGCAGTGCAAGATGACATCTTTTCTAAATGTGTCAAAATGTTCACTCAGTCAAGCAATATGATTGGTTGCACATTCTGCGTGTGTTATTAAAATGACAAAAGCAGTAGAATTCACTTGCATGAACACCTGCTGTTAAGAGCCACTTAAAATAAGGCAAAACATATAATTAATATAAAAATAATTATTTCGGTGACAAATAAGTTAACAATTTAACGTATCTATTGCATTGCTTCAAATGTTTTGTCAGTGAATTACACCTGTACTTAGATTTACAACATTCAGAACCAAAACATGCCTTCCTAAGTGAATGAATACCATATAACAAATCACTATATAAGAACAGACACACAACAGGCCAACTGTTGTCTGATGGATGGTGTCTTTAGATCAGAGAGTATATATTCCTTTACTACGTAAAACAGGAGAGCATAGAAGTGATTGACAACCCAAATATCAGAGCCAGAACTTGGATTTGAGAAAACAAAGCACTATCTGCTCTCTTCTGAGAATCTGATGTAGGGGCAGAAGCAAAGCATCTAGAAAAGAATAGCTGCTGATTTATTTTTTCCTTTCCTACAGCATGTGAAAACGTCAGAGACTCAGCTTATGAAGTCTAATAGAAGTCTTGTGGCAGGAAGTCTTCTCAAGGCATGAATATGATTTTTGCTTCAAATTAGGGAAAGATCTTCAAGACCTCTCTATTTTGTTCTCTGTTTTGTTCTCAGAGAAATCAGTCCGTCCTCACCTGATCTCAGAGCAGGGTCTTGTTCTCTGGGTAATGTTAAGTACTGTTATTAAGCCCATCAAAGGAACTGTGGAGTGAAACAGGGTGTATTTGTTGTAGGCCTGAGCATGTATTTGCTACACCACCCTCAGTCTGAAATTATACACGGGAAGTGAACCGGAGACCTTGTGTTGTAGTACTTAGCAATAGCCACAGGCCCTCCTCTTCAGCCCTTACACTTGACCTTCACAACAGTGGTTAGCTAACTAAAATAGGGACATTAAGTAAC
>JAOEHY010038290.1:0-15788 GCA_025447955.1 Psilopsiagon aurifrons
GCAGCCCCTTCAGGCACTGGAGCTGCTCTGAGGTCTCCCCTTCAGGAGCCTTCTCTTCTCCTCTGCCCCAGCCCCGCACTCTCAGCCTGGCTCCAGAGCAGAGCTGCTCCAGCCCTCGCAGCATCTCCATGGCCTCCTCTGGGCTCACTCCAACAGCTCCACGTCCTTCTTACATTTGAGACCCTAGAGCTTCATACACTTCTGAGGATATCAGGAGTTCTGTTTTAGCTAAGACTTCTGGTTTCATGGCTGTTTACAGAATGTTTTTTGTTCCCTCTATACGTAAAGTAAAAATAGTGTGTTTGAATCCTGGCCTGTGTTTTTGCCTTGTTGCTGCCAAAAAACATCACACCAAATATTCAGTCTGCAAAGAAAACCTGCAGCAGGAACGAACAAGAAAAGCTGTAGGAACTGGACAAGTGAGGAAACAAGAGGCATGCAATCCATGAAGAGTTGCACGCTTTTTCATGGTTACTCTGTTTAACCTATAAGCTTATTGGAATGTACAGTGTATTGGAAAAGGCAGTGTGATTCTTTACATGTCACTTAAACTCTCTTAATATTCAGATATGTAGAGTAAGAAGAGTTCATGCTTTTGATGATGTAATACTATTTATTTATGAACTGAAACAATTTCTATTTCAGTGCTGATGTGTTGTTTGAGCTTGTTTGTGTGTGCTTCATTTCCTTCTTTAAAAACTAGGACAACCTTGAGGCATCGTGTTGTGGTGCACTCGCACATTTGAGTGGAAAGATGTATGTCCATTGCTGTGGTGTTCATGTGATAATAGAGTTACCATTTTACTGATGCCCAGGCATTGAAGTGATAAGATGGTTTGTTGACTGGGAATGTTGTATTGCACATGCCAAGTTTCTTGATCAGAATGATGCAAACGATGAAACAAGGCTGGAATCTGAAGGCTGCTTCCACTTCATTTTGAAAATACGTGCTTGTCCATGTTTGGCAGCAGTGTAAGAATACAGAACATGTGTGGGCACAATCCTAGCTTCAGTTTAGCCAGTCCTAAAATAGACATAGGACCCTCCTCCGCTAGAAAATCCAGTTTATTCTGGGTTGAGTTTAGGATGCTGTGCAATACGAATTAAGGTAGAAGACATCTGCTTGCAGGAGTGTGCGTGCACTGCTTCATCTCCTGTGGCTGGACAGTATCATTTTTTAAACCTGCTGCAGATTAAGCTTTATATATTTAGCACACTCTGTTCTGAGATGAAACAGAATAAATGCAAAGAGGAAATCCTTTATGCTTTTCCACAACAGATAGCCAAGGGGTAGTAGTTCAGCCACCACTCGTTGCTAGTTTTGATTTCCTCCAGTGAGGCTTTGATTCTGAGCCCAGATGTGGATGGTTTCATCTCTGGTTTTGACGTCATTGTACTTTCTTTTGTAACAGGTGATGTCATTGTAGACATAAATGGAAGTTGTGTCCTTGGCCATACCCATGCAGATGTTGTCCAGATGTTTCAGCTAGTTCCTGTCAATCAGTATGTGAACATGACTTTGTGTCGTGGTTATCCTCTTCCTGATGACAATGAAGACCCTGTGGTAGATATAGTGACAGCTACGCCTATTATCAATGGACCACCTGTGACCAAAGGAGATGTTTCTCTGACCAGCCAAGATCTAATAGCAGGAACAGTTGTGTTGGACCAGAATGGAAAATTGGGCCCTATGTTGGTCAATGGTCGTCTGAATGGCCCTTCCATGGATACAACTGAGCAGAGAATCTCTCTTGCATCTTCAGGAGGCTCTCAGCCTGAGCTGGTCACCATTCCTCTAGTCAAAGGTCCTAAAGGCTTTGGGTTTGCCATTGCAGACAGTCCTACAGGACAGAAGGTGAAGATGATTTTAGACAGCCAGTGGTGCCAAGGCCTTCAGAAAGGGGACGTAATCAAGGAGATTTGCCATCAGAATGTACAGAGCTTGACGCACCTGCAGGTGGTGGAGGTACTGAAGCAGTTTCCAGTAGGAGCAGAGGTGCCACTGCTTATCTTAAGAGGAGGTACGTACGTGTCTTTGCAGCTGTCATATGCTCTTTAAAAGTCCCTTCTTAGTGTAATACCTAAGTCATGTCCAGTATCGACTGCCAAGTAGCAGCTTATTATGTCTCCAAGCCACAGTGTTCTAAGTTTAATTTGTGCCTCTGAGTATTTGGGGTGAGAACATGTTGCTAGGGTTTGTTTGGGGAGGTTTTTATGGTGATCGTTGGGGATTTTCCCCAGTAATTTTATTATGGTATGTTTATGCACTGTTTCTCACAAGAGCCTGGAGAGTGCTAAGGCAAAAACTTAATCAGCATAAAACAAAACTCCAGCATAAAGCAAAGTGTATGATAGAGGTTTCTGAGGCTCTCCAAGTGCATTCAGTAGCTGTAATAGAGAGGTGATCACAGGAGACAGGAGGAAGCATCAGCAGTGCAGTGGAGCTGATCACTGGAATGCCAGAATAATACTTATTTGTGCTTTCATATATTTATACCTCTTCATTCTGTCAGTCACAGACCAGAATGTGTCTTCTTCACAAAAGCTGACGAGTAGATAACGTGAGATTACCAGGAGGAACTGAATGAATTATGAATGCTCAGTGTCCATTTAAGCTTTCATTGTAGCCTTGAGAGTATCATTGCAGTCATAGACTTCACCAGGATCTCCAGGTCTTTTTCCTGTATGAATGCTACTGTTCCTGAATCTGCTAAGGAAATAATTAGGTTTTTTTGGTAGCAAGTGAAATTCCTCAGGACAAATTCACAAAGTCTCCATATCCAATGAAATGATGTGTGATTTGGTTGACCAGTGTGTAGCAAAATGAGAAATGGATATTTTTCATTGTTGTACAGCAATTTCTGTACTAATTTGAGGCTTCTAAATTGAGACTTGTGATGTTTTCAGTTGACTGAACATTCAGTTTGCTATTTAAAACCATAGCATCATAGAATGGTTAAGATTGGAAAGGACCTTAAGATCATCTAGTTCCAGCCCCCAAAGAGGAGTGAATTAGTTCCTATTTTCAACCCAGGAGGAGCTGATTGTATTGCTGTATTGCTATGTAAACTTTGGGTGATCTAATACAGAAAATGCTTTCTACATTGTGTTTTCTTCAGGTCCACCCTCGCCTACTAAAACTGCCAAAGGGGTGAGTATTAGTGACGTATTTAAATTGGTTGCTGATGGAGAATATTCAGGGGGGTTTGGTTGCAAAACAGACTCATAAATGCGGTCTACTTAAGAGCTTCTTTTGAGGTTTTTGAGTTATTTAATGGAAATGATGGATATGTCCTACTTTAGAGTCAAGAATGCAGCAAAGAGCTTCTATAATAGAATCATGGAATAGCTAGGGTTGGAAAGGACCTTAGGATCATCTAGTTGCAGTATCTATGATATATATTAGCTCAGTAAAGAATCCTTGGGCTTAATAAAATACCCTCTGATTTGCTAATGCTGATAGGAATGGATATTTTGGTCACGGGTGATTCTGTTACAAGCTGGGCTAGTTGGTGAACAGAGCTGTTTCCTTAAAAATGTTTCATGTACAGAACAAAGTATTGCATTTTAGGAAGACTCCACTACCAGAATGCAGATGTAGCTTCTTTTTGTGGCTTTGTCGTACTGGTTGAATATTGAAATCATATCCCAGCAGTGGGATAAAGTAAGCACGCAAGTTTAGTGTGCTTGAAACAGACTGCACTCAATAATAGCTTCAGTTTCTGTTCCTTGCAAGCATACAGCTGCCTGCACTGAATAAATCAGGGCATAAATCACTGTAGTTGCAGGATGCAGGTTTGTCAGTGTGGCTCCTGTGTCAGTGTACTCTGTGCAGGCAAGCTAAAAATACCTTGGACTTGGAGGCTGGTGGTCTAGCACACGTGCAGTTGCAACTTCCCATGGAGCACTCGATGTGCAGTGGCATTAAGCAGCATGGCAAAATATTTCAGTTAAAAAGGGTAAGTTCTTGTGCTTATAAACCTACAAGAACTGACAAACTGCTAAATGGCTTGGGGGGGGTTTCTTCTACTCCTTGTAAAAGGGCATATCTAAGTCTGTTCTGCTTGTGCTTTTAACATGCACAGACAGATGCAGATTGCCATGTTCCAGTCTTCCAGGTTGGGTTTCAGCCCATAATAAGTATTTAGAGTCGCTTTAGTGTATAATTGATTGGAGATTAAGGTGAGAGACTACAAGGATCCTTGGTGTCCTTTCTTTGTGAAATACTAATAGGTGTGTTGCAGCTATGAACTACCGAATTACTAATTCCTCATGCCAAGTGTGAATGAACCAAGTATGTTCCTCCTGTTCAGCATTGTAACGCTGTTGGGGACACCTGCAGTAAACAACCTGATACTGAGCACAGCTCAGGTGCTCTTGTTTGGAGGTTTGGCAGGAGTCAGTGCACATGGAGCAGCTCATGCCCATGGTGGTGGGTTGTGCTTCAGAGCCCAGCAGGGCCTGCCAAGGAATCGTCTCTTCTCCAAATGTGACTAGTCCTGAACAACTGCTTCACCCTGCCAGTCAGTAACCACCAGGAGCTTTACTCATCTCTTGACTCGCAGTCACTTCAAACACCCTTTGTAAGCCCACTCCTCAGCAGAAGTCTGTGGCCTGATGAGGAATACCTCAGTAGTCTGGTCAGACACACACATTGGAAAGGCTACACTGAGTTATAATACCATTTCCTTGTTTTGCTCCGTGTTTCACTTGTGTGATGTTTATTGGCTTTGTGCAGAAGTACACTGTTATGCTTCTGATATAATACAGATTTGGTGGGGTCTCTTTCAGAAAGACAAGCAGGACAGTTCAGGGAGCTTGGAAGCTGTCAGCGATCCCATCCCACAGCCAATGCCCTTTCCACCCACTGCTGTACGACCAGGCTCTCCTAAACTGGACCCTTCCGAAGTCTACCTGAAGTCTAAGACTATATATGAGGACAAACGTGAGTATATCAACTTCAACTTGGAAATGCTCAATTTTAAAGGATTTTGTTTCATTGTTATCTGTGTGGTAAAACTATTGTGACTTTCTTACTGAGTTTGATAATGTCCTGTAAATAAAACATTTCAAGAAGTGCATAATTAGTAATGAAATCAGAAAAATCTAGAGCACTATTTTAGGAAAAGATACAATGTGTTTCCACCATATTTACAATAAAACAGTTAATCATAGAAATGGTCTCAAGGATGATTAAGATGTGAAGTAAACTGAAGCAGACCTGACCATTTCAGAGTTTACAGAAGGTAGCTCAGAGTTGTACTACAGACTGGCTTTTCTCCTGGCCCACTGTCCAAATGCAGCTGTGATTTCTCCTTTGGCATTTTGTGAATCTGTCCTTTCCCTTTTCAGCCTTTTCTTAAAAGTAAATTTTTCTGCTTTGGAAAGATAACATCGGATTTGGCTGTTCAGATTATTTATTGTGTTTGATTACTGTGTTCTGTCAATAAGGAGAGTCAGAATTCAGCACCAAAGCATTATCTTTCACCAATCAAAGATAGCTCCTTACATGTTTTGAAATGTTGGTTTTTTTTCTTAGCTCCAAACACAAGAGATTTGGATGTTTTCCTACGAAAACAAGAGTCAGGCTTTGGTTTCCGGGTGCTTGGAGGGGATGGACCAGATCAGCCCGTGAGTGAAACTGTTTACAGTTGCCTACATGTTGTCTTACAATATTACTGTTAGAATGACTCCTACTCTGTCATCCTCATTTCCCTCTTATTCTAAACAGTTCAGTAATGGCAAAATTGATCAATTCAGTGACTGCCTTTTAAAGAGCAAGAATAGATTCAGATTACCTTTCTTTTTCCCCCTTCTCCATGGCTGACTTCAATCTGCAAGGTTCCCATGCCCTTTCACTATCTGAGTCTGGTTTTGGCAGCAGTTGTCTCTGTCAGGTTGATAATACTGATGGTGTTTCTGTAGTTGTTGCTATGTCTCGGGAGCCCTGAAAAGGTCAGTGCTGACACCCAGCCTTTGTCCCTTTCCACCTGATCCCAGCAGTGGTCTTGGCACAAAATGTGCCCTGGAAATGCTCAGTGTGCTGTGCACGTCAGCACATCCCAGGGAGAAGATGAGTGGAAGGAAGCAGCTGTTTACCCTGCAAAACTCCATCAGGCCATTCTTTTGAATGCAGCCCAGTGGAACAAGGCAAGAATTGAGGTTGTGTTGCACCCCTTTTCCCTCAACTTTCCTGCCAGGTTTTTAAAAATGCATTTTGTTCTGTCAGCCATTGGGTTCCTGGTGGATTCATCTCAAGGAAAGAAGCACACCCTTTCCAGTGCACTCTCACAGCCTTTTATTTGCCTTGTATTTTTCCCTCTCATCTCAGAAAATACAAAATGTGGTACTTAGGATTTTCATGAAAGCCTTGAAGCAGAACCTATTAAGTCTGCTTCCTTCTGCAAATGGATGTGGGCATTGGTTTGCATTGGAACTGGCATCAAAATGTAGCTCTGATGTTTGCACAGGAGGAAGAATACTAGCTAGAGCCCCGCTTGCTGTAACATGGTCAGTAACTAGAGTTCAGGTGTGTTCTTAAGTTGTCGATGCAGGCTGAGGCCTGAGAAACGACTACAGAGTTGGGCTTGCATGACTCTGCCAAGGAATGGTGGAGTTGGAGGCATATGGGCAAATGCCAGTGCGGAATCCCCTGGGTAGTCTCTTCATTGGGAGACTTCCCTTTATGTCCAAAGAGGCAACAATGTTTTGCTGGGAAGAGGTGCTGAGACTTACACCATATGTCAGGAGCCATTCCTTCAGCTGTCGAGTTAAGAGGAAAAGCTTTTGGAACAGACACTCATAGACTGTTTTCTGATTACAGTTAAGGAATACGTTTTCTTTCATTCACAGCTCTGATCCAGTACTGGCCTATTTTAGTATTTATTTTTTTTCCTAACATGCATTTAAAGAAAAGGAAGAGCAAAACCAAAGAATTTTCCTTCAGTTGCACTTTATAGCATTATTTGTGGTGTTTTGTTTCCATGACAGCCATAACTGTTGGTAAGTGTAAAGCTAATGTCATGAATGCTGTGTGCAGATGGTCTGCCCACCGTTGTTTAACCTCCAACAAGTACTGGCTATAATTAATCTTAATCTTTCATTTAACCTGAATGTAATTCCAGCATATGAATAGTGTGTGCTCAATTTATCTCTGTTATATTTAGTAGCACTTTATGATGTGGGAGTAGACAAAGTTGATAAGGGGAGTGCAGCTGTTTGAATGCCATTATCTAATCACCAAAAGCTGTGTGCTGAAAAAGCTCCAAGCATGGAACTGTCTGAATTTGAATTCTTTCAAAAGCTTTCACTTCTTTCCCAATCACTCTGACCTAGTCTTGCTTAAAAAAATACTTGAATAAGTAGAGTGAATGACAGAGGTTTTTGTTTCAATAATGTCTGGGAAATCATATACGTGTAAAAAGTACGGTCTATGCTTAAATCTAAAGTTGACCATTCTGCTCAAGAGACAGTGGTATTTCCAGAATTCATGGAAATAAGAATTAAAAATCCTTCAAAACTAAATATTTACTGAATGCTTTGAGCCCTCAAATTGTATCCAGAGTCAGCTGGTGCAAAGTACACTTGCTGGCTGAATTTCTGCTACAATTGGACAGTTAAGTAATCTTTAAAATCACCTTCCCAAAAGCCCTCATCTGTCAGGATTCACCTGGTTTCCATTACATGTTCTGATGAGTTCATGTTTTGCTGCTCAAACCCCCTGACAGATTTATATTGGAGCCATAATCCCATTGGGCGCAGCAGAGAAAGACGGCAGGCTTCGAGCTGCAGATGAGCTGATGTGCATCGATGGAATCCCTGTGAAAGGGAAGTCACACAAACAAGTTCTGGACTTAATGACCAGTGCTGCACGGAATGGTCAGGTGCTGCTCACAGTCCGGAGGAAGATCTTCTTCAGTGGTATGTGTCTGTCTGGCTGGATCGGGTACTACAGGGACACACATCTGGCTAAAGGAACACTTTTTTGTATCCAAGTCATCTAAAGCTGCTCTGAATCTTGTCAGCTATTGCACTAGAGCTGAGCAGACTGAGATTCAGGAAGGTCAGCTATAATTCTTAGTAAGTGAAGAAAAGCAGAATTCAGCAAGCTGATGCTTTGGTGCTTGCTGGTTTGCACTGCTTGCACAGGTAGGGCATTGAAAATGAGGATGGCTTCAAACCTTTTTGCAGATGTTAATTAGAACACCCACTAAACCCAATGCAAATTGAGTAATGACACAATCTCTTTTCTGTACAAGCAGCTGTATTCTCAAATCTCTTGGCACCTGTGTGCAGCAAGAGTAAGTGCATTCAAACCAGAGATGGCTCAAGGTAGCATCCTGTGATTCTGCAGTTTTAGGTCAGTGTCCAGGTCAGCAATGCACAGAGGAGCATTATCTGTTATTCGATGATGCTGATCAAGTGAATGACAGAGCTGGGATGGGCTTCAGGAGAACTGGTAACAGTCCCCTGTTCTGATTACCAATCAATACTGTGTTTCCATTGCATTACTCAACCATTCACTCTGAGTATATGCAAGTAAAAGGAAAATGTATTTTGAAGATCAATTCTCAATGTCTTTTAAGATACCTTCGGTAGATGAATACTTCAGGACCAAAAGTTTGTAGGTTTCCTAAGAGAAAGCCTGACTTCGGTCTTCAGGCTGCATTTGAAAAGCTGTTTCCATCGTTCCAAGTAAACAGTTGTTCCTACTTCAGATAGCAATAGTTGTGGTTTGTAGCTGAATCTCTGCTGTAGATCTTCACCAGAAAAGCCACAGTGGGGTTTTTTTACTGCAAAAAGGCGTCAGGTCACTCTGACAAAGGCTGTGGACACAGTGCCAGATCTGTTCACCGGCCTGCAGCCAGTGTGCAGCAGGCTTTCCTTGCGTAACTGGGCCTTAGAATGCTTTATCCTGCATCTGATTTCTGTTTGATCCAGATTGCCTTGTTCATAAACTCACCCCTTACTTTCCCAGGCAGGCAGTGTTTCCTTATGCTGGCACTGATACTGAGACGTACAGTTTCGCTGTAGCTTCTTTGTAAAACAGCAGGATTGTTTTTTCCTTATTTGTTGTTTGTCTGTTACCTGAAAGGGGAAAAGCAAGCAGAGGAGGAGGAGTCACAGCCTGTCTTCACACAAAACGGCTCTCCTCGGCTAAATCGGGTGGACTTTGCAAACTTGCAGTCCCCAGAGGTCTACGATGTCCGTCTGCAGCGGAAGGAGAATGAAGGATTTGGCTTTGTCATCCTCACCTCAAAGAACAAACCTCCTCCTGGTGGTAAGTGCCGTGTTCTGGTGGTGGTGTCACTGCCTGATGTTTGTACCAAAGCTGCTGCTGGCAGCAGCAAAGATGGGATGCAGCTTCTTTATGGATTTCTCCTTCTTTGATGTGCTGGTGTTACCTAGCCAGCACTGTGCAAAGATACAGTCATTTTCACTCACACTGTTTCATAGCCCAAATAACTGAGGCTTGGTCTGTCTTGCTTCGTGTTCATCCTCTTCTTTACCCAACAGGGACAGAAGTGGAGAGCAGGGGGAAAGTCTGTTACATGCAGCCATCCCATACACAGGAATGTGAATGTGTCACAGTCCTCAGGGCAGTCCTCAGCATGTGGTGGTGATGATCCCCACACTGCATTAATTCATAGTTGTTTTAATGGAAGTATAGTTCCAACCTTGGAATATAATATTTCCTGATCGGGTAGAATTTCTCATTTTGGGAGATCTGAGAAAGCAGAGACTGCAGTACTTGGAAGAAAACAATGAAGTTGTTATTGTCAGACAGATAGGATGCTTGTCTAGAAAGATAATCAAAATGAAAAAGGAGCATGCTCTGGTATTACAGTTCTGACATATGGACATGGCTTCAGGCATAGCTGTAAAGATAAACAACAAAATAACCAAGGTTAAAAGCAGAAAGAAAAAGAAATACTGTGTGCAGAAGTGAATGAGAGAAGCTGCTTGAAGGAAGCTGTGGAGACCAACTCAATGACTAGAAAGACCTATGACCCCCTGCACAGGAGCAGGTCTGCATAGTGTAATCAAGTACTCCTTGTGCTGATGACTGCTACTTATCTCCCAGTGCCAGGGAGAGGCTGTTAAATATTTTTTGCCAGAGGGAGTGAGTAGGATCATCTTTCTGAGATTCATTCCTGTTGGCCATCACAAAACAGTTTGTAGACTGGTTTGTGTTGGAGGACACCTTCTAAGGTCATCTAGCCCAAGGTTTGGTTATCTGTGGCAGTCCTCAAAATACAAACCAGCTCTGTGTTCACCCACAAATGAATTCAATTCACTGACAAAAGGTACAGATAACTCCTGAAATCCTTACTCAGTTCCTTTAGTTCTGTAGTGTAAATCACCCTTCTGAACTCATCTGGTTCCAGGCAGACCTAATGATGGGTTGACAGCGTGTCTCTCTTACTGAGCCTCAGACACTTCTGGTTTTCCACTTCATTTTACTGCACAATAAAAAACCAGCAGGAGCACAGAATAAATAACACTGTGCTGAATTCATGTGATATATATTTAACGTGTGATGCAGTCTTGGCTCAGTCAGTACCTTTTCAAGAATGTTAAAACCAGCCACTCTGGAAGCACCCAGCATGGTGGGATCATGCAGCAGCAGTGGTCCGCGCACGGTGCATCCTCTCTCTGAGGATCTGCTGCAAATCCCTGTTTGTTACTAGAACTGAAAGTAGGAGACAACTAAAAACCAATTCCAGTGCTGGTAACATAAGCCCTGTGGTCCAGGCTGTTTCTTAACACACAGGAAAAAAAAGAGATGCTGGTGCAGCTGCAGGCTGTGCTGTGCAGAACTTTCCTGTGGCACAGTTTAATATGAAGCTATTGTGTTCTTCTAAAGCCAGGATTATTTTAAAACAAGCAATCAGCAGTTGAGTCTGCAGCCCTGCAGTGCTTTACTCTTCACAGTTGGCTCTTAGCTTTATATAATAGTTAAAAACCCAGTCTATTAAGGGAAGATTAAATAACATTTAAACTCACGGTAAATGCTAGAAGGCGTCAATGTCTGTTCTTTCACAGCAACTTCTGCATGTGCTAGCTCATTAAAACAATCCTTGATGGCTTTTCAATCTTGGGTGCCTGATGATGATGTGAAAGTGTTTCCAATTTGCTGCCATGGATTTGAAAAGCCAGCTGATAATTCTGACAGGTCATAATGTTCCTCACTTCTCCAGTCCTGCAGAGAAAAGCATGTTTGGGAGAGCAGCAGCTACAGAAAACAGGTATCCATCAAACCTGCTTCAGGCTTTGGAGGTGCAAACAGGCTTTTACATGAAGTACCAGTAAGGGTATTTATGACACATGTGGAGGTCAGTCTGGAGAGGTCTTTGGAAATGAGTTACAAAGGAGCAGTACAGCAGTTCCTGTGCAGAAGAACCCTGCTGAAGGATTTGGGAAGGACAGAAGCCAATTTTGCTGTGCTTTCAGGCATACAGATGAATGAAAGGCTGCTCTAGACGCATGGGGAAGCACACTGACTGATGGGCTCTGATGTAATGTGAATCTGCTGCTGGGGCCACATCAGCACCCAGGCAGCTCAACGAGCTGCTCTTTTGCCCCAGGCTTTGGTAGGCTTCTCCCCTCACGATGGCATCTCTCTGCCTGCCCAGTGCCATCTTGCAGCACGGATGTTTGGGTCAGCAAACTGTAAAACAAGATCTCTCCCTGAGCACCAGCACAGCTCTTGGCAGGGAGACATGGAAGCCATGGTAGGGCTCTCCCTCCAGAGGAAGAACCATCCTGGAGTGGAGCATCCCTCCTTCCTTTGTGCCTTTTTAGTTCTGCTCTTCCTGCATCTGTGTTCATCTCTGGGAAAGTAACTACAAGCAGCCTTTTTTCTTCCTAGTTCTCATAAAATTCCCTCTTTTCCCTGTTCTGTCTTTTCTGGCCCCATCACTTTGGCCTTTAAAGGAGTCTCTATATGGAGAAGAGTGTCACCATGGGATGGACTGAGGAAACCAAGCCAGGAGAGCTGGTTAAAGTTCAGGATGATTATTACAGGTTCAAGTTTATCTTGGAGAGCAGGAATAGGGAATGGGTCTGTGCAGACCTTGTGCTACCTGGGTGTGCTGAGGGTGGCTGCTGATGCTCACCAGGTTACTAAGTCAGTCTCTGGCAGGAGAAGTTGGATTTCCTTTTGAAGGCTTAAGTTTTGGTTTCAAAGAGGAAGACTTTACCTGTGCGTCTGGATTTCTAATGACTGTGTTAAACTGAACATCCATAACTGTCTGAGTCTGCACAGTGAACCAGGGTCTCTCTGTGAAATGGAAATCAATACAAGAGGCAAAGAAACTCCTGGAACACACAGTCTTACTCATCCCTTTACAGATGTGACCTGTCTCCTTCCTGTGTTTCCCTTTGGGCATGACACCTTGGATGTGGTAAGGCCGTGCTGTCAGGGGTGGCTGTTCCCATTCACTCTACTTTCTTCATTATTTGCAGGTTTTTCTTACACAAGCAGTGCCGCCTTTTAGAGCAGGAGCAGTCCCTGGGATGACTGTTGCAATCTAGGTCCATGTGGTGCTTGTTGGACGTAAATCACTGTGAGGGTGGTGAGGCCCTGGTGTAGTTTGCCCAGAGAAGCTGTGGCTGCCCCATCCCTGGCAGTGCTCAAGGTCAGGTTGGACACGGGCTTGGAGCACCCTGCTCCAGTGGAAGGTGTCCCTGCCCGTGGCAGGGCTTGGAACTGGATGAGCTGTAATGTCCGTTCCAACCCAAACCAGTCTGTGATTCTATCATTCATATGATTGAATATTAATAACGAATATCAAATGAATATGTTGCTGTGCCTGTTCTTGGTTTCCTAGTGATTCCTCACAAGATTGGGCGAGTTATAGATGGGAGCCCAGCTGACCAGTGTGGGAAGCTGAAAGTGGGAGACCGCATCTCGGCAGTGAACGGTCAATCCATCGTTGAACTCTCACATGACAGCATAGTGCAGCTCATCAAGGATGCAGGCAACGTGGTGACTCTGACTGTTGTGGCTGAGGAAGGTGAGGAGGGTGCATGGTCCCAGCATGTTGGTGGGTCCTACTACACTGCCGGAGTCTGATGTTTGTAACTTCTGAAGTTAATTTGCTGAAAGTGGAGTATTTTAAGATGATTGGCAATTAAAGAGAGTGAAGCACATCCAGTTGCTCTGGAAGAGCTGAAGGCAAGTGGTGCAGAGAGACACAGCTGCCGAGGTCGTTCTGCTGAAAAATAAGGTAGAGGTATGAGCAACACGATGGAGGGTAAGAGCAATTCTCATGATTTTTCATGTGACAGAACAGACTGCTGCTGACATGGAAACATGTCTTAATCAGACCTTGTATTCTGCCACCAAAGAGAAATGACCTTTCCTTGAAGGCACTGCAGCAGACACAGGATGATGCCCAGAGAGAAAATCGTGCTCCCAGGCAGTGCCCATCTCTTGTTGCTGCCAGGAGCTGTGTTCCAGATGAGGCAGGTGCTCCCAGGATGCTCTGGAGCATCTGGCCTAGATGCTCAGGTGCTCCAAGGCCACAGGGACACCTGCTTTCAGATACTCTCCATTTACACACTCTGAGGTTTTCCATCCTGCTGTATTAAAATACACAAATTGCCCAGTGTTATATCTCTGGGATACAAAAGAAGCATCCACGAGTCCTGTCTGCCAAAACCACCCTTGAAAAATGGTCACATCCCACCATGAAAACCTTGCCTTGGGGTTTTCCTGCAGAGCCTCCAAGGTTGCTAGTGGATTCTTCACATGCAAATTGCTGTGTCCATCCAAGCATCGAAGTGAGTATTTGTGACTGCAAAGTCATCACAGAGTCACAGACTGGTTTGCATTTGAATGGATCTTAAAGTTCATCCAGTTCCAAGCCCCTGCCACTGGCAGGGACACCTTCCACTAAGACCAGGTTGCCTCATCCAACTTGGTCTGTATTTTTAATGGAAGCTCCCATGCAACACTGCATTCAGTATGGCATTGTTTCTACACAAACAGTTCACTATAAATATGTAAAATCCAATCATTTGAAGAGGAAAAGCTGTTTTCCAGCCCCGCTTGCCACTGCATTTTTCTGGATTGCTGCTTGTGGCTGTAATTAAACTTGCTAGCATTATTTTACCAGAAAGTTGGCTTTTTTCACCTTTTAAATAATAAATACCTGAAGCCAGAATGTGAATAAATCCAATGGATGCTTCTCTAATTTCACGTTCACAGCAAATATTTAACGTGCTCTCTCGGCCTGTAATACAGAATTTCAGAGACTTAATTTTCTGTTTTGTTAGTGCTGAAGCAGAGAGACTTCAATAAATTGTTACTTTTCTATTAAGGTTTTCATTCTATCAAATCCGATTCATTCCATTTTGAAGGCACACACTTCAAAGCAGTTGCCCAGGGCCATGTTTATAATGCAGCTGAAGTTGTGTTGGTTGCATTAGATTAGTTTCTCTGGGGCTCTTAATCACTTTTGTTTTGAGAATAAGCTTGCTGAAGGTAACATTTTTGTCCCTTATTAATGCATGACCTTACCTGGATGCTGTGTAAGAACTCATCCCACTTCCTCAATTACAGATTTGGAGCCAAAAAGTAGATGTAAAACAAGAACCTGAGGAGAACAAATTGAGAGAGGGGAAAGAGCTATCAGTAGCAGGTGGTAAAACCAGTCTGAAGAGGCCAGACAGAAAACATGGGTGGCATAGAGGAGGTGGAGTTGGCGTGTATCAGATGTAAAGACAGTGAAAGGGAGAGAAACAGAATCTGTTCCACCAAAATGGGGATACATCACCACTTGTAAATTCTCCTTGATTTAGCTGGAGAAACAGATTACCTCACAGCACAACCCTGTATACAGCAGATCCTGTGGAAAGCCAGGGTGGATGTGAATTAGTCAGGAGTCCAGGTGTTTTCCCCACTGGATTGCAGGCATTGCTGAGCTTCAGAGATGGTTCACAAGACAACAGTGAATGCTGAGGAAGGTGCAGGATGCAGCTCCAAAGAAAAGAATGCCCTTTTGCCAGAAGCTGTTCAGCACCACAAAGCAGAAACCCTGATGGGAGTTTGCTGTTCCCCATTACCTCCAATGCTGTCCTCTGGGATTGGCAGCAACAATGCTCCCTTGTCCCCCTTTGCTCGACCTCCCGGCTTTCACAGATGCGTGATATTTCCTTTTCATGCAAATAACTGAATTGCACTTCATCTGCCAGAAGACATTCTTTAGCTTTTTTCGCAAAAGCAGGGGCCTGTCAGCTTTTGTCGTGCATTAGCTGGAGACAGGAGGGAGCAGGCTGAAGAGAGGACTGGAGGATTTGTACAAACAGATGGCGGTTTGCTTGCCTGTGCTTCTAAATTAAAACTCTGAGGATAAACCAGGAGTAAAAGTTGACGTTTTGTCTCTAGAGAAAAACCTCCTTAAGGCATATCATAGTAACAGCACCAAGCAGGCTGTGAAGGACTCGGGAGGTCTCACATACCTGAGAAATTCAGGCTGATAATAAGCATTTTGTTTTCCTTCCGTTAACATCCTAGAGTCACAAAGTGGTTTGGGTTGGAAGGAACCTCAAAGCTCCTCCAGCTCCAACCCCTGCCATGGACAGGGACACCTTCCACTGGAGCAGTTGCTCCAAGCCCCATCCAACCTGGCCTTGGACACTGCCAGGGATGGGGCCGCCACAGCTTCTCTGGGCACCCTGTGCCAGCGCCTCAGCACCCTCGCAGCCTCAGAGCTCATCTCAGTCTCCCCTCTGGCAGTTAAAGCCATTCCCCTCTCCTGTCCCTCCATCCCTTGTCCAAA
>JAOEHY010038290.1:15966-27262 GCA_025447955.1 Psilopsiagon aurifrons
CTTCTCCTCTGCCCCAGCCCCGCTCTCTCAGCCTGGCTCCAGAGCAGAGCTGCTCCGGCCCTCAGCATCTCCATGGCGTCCTCTGCCCTCACTCCATCAGCTCCACATCCCTCTGTGCTGCTGCCCCAGAGCTGGATCAGGACTGCAGGGGGGGTCTTCCCAGAGTGCAGCAGAGGGGCAGAATCCCCTCCCCGAGCTGCTGCTCACACTGTGGGGGTGCAGCCCGGTGCATGGGGGGTTCTGGGCTCAAGCGCACGCTGTGGGGCACGGGAGCTTAAAGCTTGAGCACTTTGTCTATTTTACTGGGGTCAGTGTGGTCCTAACTGAGATGGATGTGACTGGCCCTCGTTTCTTCTGTCTGTATTTATGTCTGAATACAACATAGGCTTATTCATTGTCTTTCATCAACCTGCAGACGTTCTAAAGCCCTTCTGTTCATGTCTGCCTCAGTTAAAATGACGTTGGTTTTCTGAAGAAAATCAGCATAAGTAAGAATAAAATTCCCAGGAGTTTATTCCATGGAACCAGTTGGGTTCCTGGCTTATGGCATTAGACCTCAGAAAATCCTCTTTGCCTTGGAACCACAGTGAGCTGAGCTCAGCCTGGGATGCCAGACAGTAGCAAACAGCAGGCGCAGCCCTGGTGGACACTGTGTTCTTGTGGTGAGTTTGTTGCCTTTATATTTGTGAAGTTCTGACTGTTGCTTATTTTCTGAATTTATTAGAACACCGTGGTCCTCCCTCAGGAACAAACTCGGCCAGGCAGAGCCCAGCTCCACAGCACCGACCTCTGGGATCAGCCCAGATCAGCACTTCCAGCACAGACAGGTACAGAGCTTTTGGCGTTGGCAAAAGGAACTGAGAACAGCTGGAAAAGCTTAACCAGAGGAGTTGTTAATGCAGAGGTAACATCCACATCCTTTTCCTCCTGTGTAGGGGAGCTACGGAAAGTGAAACTGGAAAAGAAGTTTCAAGTAGTTACAGGCTTTCCTGGCCTGAGCATAAGCACTTGACACAGCCTGATGCTGGCGTGGCTTCAGTTGTTGGGAGCCGTCATTCCCAGGTACAGGTAACTCTCCAGAGGGTGCAGATACGTGCAAACTGTTTGTCCATCAAGATGCTACGGTGGCATCGCCATGGAGTATTCAGAACAATAAAACATTCTCCTGTCAGATCTGGGTGGAGAAGCTATGTATAAAAATGCAGTGAAGTGTTGCACAGAATGCTCTGCTAACACCTGAAATGTTATTATCTCCTTGGTATAGCTGAGTATATGTTACAATGCTAAAAGCAGCAGCAAATGCTTGCAATAGGGCCACTACAGACCCTTTGGCAGTTTCTCAAAGAAATTTCATGGATATCTAAAAATTAGAAAGCAAAATGTTCTGTATGCTTAGAGTTGGGATGAAACCATTACAGCTGTGAGTGGTGAAGTCAGTGTAAACCATGGATTGCATGTTCCTCAAACTGTGTGAAGCATTTTTCCAGAAAAACAAATGTTTAAATGTGCCTGTAGGTCCTCATCTGGTTTTTTTCTCTCTGACTTCCCGCACAGAATCCTGGCTGTTTCCCAGTGGAGCTGGAAAGGGGCCCGCGAGGGTTTGGATTCAGCCTTCGAGGAGGAAAGGAATACAACATGGGCTTATTCATCCTTCGGCTTGCTGAAGATGGGCCTGCTGTCAAGGATGGGAGAGTACACGTGAGTTTGTCTTCTCTCATCAGTTTGTTGATCAGGTTGCCTTTTTGACATGTTAATTTACCCACTGTGGCAAAATCGTTATCTTTGTGCGAGGCATTCACTTTCAGGTATTGTAGTAAAAGCAAAACGTATGGATACTATGCCAAAGAACAGTGGTAGGTGACAATCTGTGACTACTGCCCAGAGCTGAATTTTCAGAGGCTGGGGCATGAAGCTGAATCCAGGTGCCCACAAGATGCTGTTGCACATGCAGTCCTGGTGCTTTACTGCATGTACATGCTTCCATTTGTACTGTAGTTCGCAGTACAGGGCTGGCACAGATACTTGCTGGAGCTACTGTGAGGCTTAATTGGATGTGGAATTCTAAGTATTGTTATCTCCTGTTGTCCTGTTCTTTACAGTAATTTGCTTCTTCCCCCATGCTTGAGGGACTACTTAAGTGTAGTGTTGAGCAGTAATGTTTTCTCTTGCATTCCTCCTCCAAGTGCTGTTACATTGAGCTTCAGGGCTTTGCTTTCCCAGCAGGAACAACCAAAACGTTCCCAGCTGACTGCACTCTGCTTCATGTAGACAGCCTGTGCCAAGGCATTGGTTAGCGGGGACCAGGATAGCAAGATATTCCTGAACATTCCAGCATGAAGCCTCCTTCCACCACTTGGCACCTCACTGCGCCGGGGATGTGTGCATGCAGGGATGTGGTCACTGCACTGGCAGGCGGCCGTGTCCCATGGGAGCATGATTCCCATGGAGGAGCAATGCCATGAGGACTGTGCTGCGTGTCCCCAGCAGCTCGAAGCAGAGGGGCTGCGCTCACCCAGCGTGAGGTTATTCACACATTTCACATCATTCAGATCCTCCCTTCTCAGCAGGAAAATGGTGTCATTTTCTGGCTGTACTTTAAAACTGTGAAGAGGAATTTCTCGCCCAGTTAATGGCAGCTGAGCATGACAGCAGGCACGTTGCGTGGAGCGGGGTGTCCTGTCCTATCCGATAAGTAACCAGACTGTGACCTCCTTTGGCAGAGACAGTTTGTTTAACAAAGGCCAGTCAGTCCCTTTAAAGCACTCATTTTATACACTAGTGACATCCATTGGCCGATCCGTGTATTGTAAAATAGATTTGACGACCCTTTTTGTAGGGATGCTGTTCCAACGCCTCCCCAGCAGCCTGCAAAGTTAATGTGAACAGTCATTACCTGCCCAGTGCCTCTGTAAGCTGCTAATTCATAGAGTCGTGGAATGGTTCTGCCAGGGATGGGGCAGCCACAGCTTCTCTGGGCCAGGGCTTCACCACCCTCACAGAGAAGAACTGCCTTCAGTGAAAATGCATTCAGGCATGTGGCTGTATTGATCTCATCATTTGTAAACGACTGGAAGATGTGCTTAAGTAACCTGAGATCTGCTGAGCAGAAGACCTGTGTGAAGAGCACTGAACCATCAGCGTTGTGTCACGTCATGTTGATCAGCAGCCATGGAATGCTGGTGTTATTGCTGAGTGGATTTTAGCATGAGAAGGAAACCAGAAGCCTCTGCCTCTTATTTGTTAATTTCTAAATTAAAATCAGTTTGCAGTGGCAGAGTCACAATATTTAACCCAGTTGCTCTTTTCTCCTCAGGTTGGTGACCAAATAGTTGAAATTAATGGAGAGCCCACCCAAGGAATCACTCACACACGAGCCATTGAGCTCATTCAAGCTGGAGGGAATAAAGTTTTGCTGCTGCTGAGACCGGGGACTGGCTTGATCCCAGATCACGGTATGTCACCTCGGGGGCTGCTGTGTTTTGAGGGGCCATATGGAGGCCAATCTGAGAAGGAGACTTCGGTGCTTGCTCACAGCAATAAGTGGCAGTTCCCCTTTTGACAGCTGTGCAGCTCTTCAGATTAGTTTTCAAATATAAGGAATATGTTTGCACAATTAACACAAATACCTGGGAATGTCACACGATGTGAAATTACTGCATATTTGTAACTGAACTAAGTTTCCCAGCTCTAAGCTGATCAAGTTTTCCTATACAAATGTGATAATTAGCACTGATGGACTCTTCAATTAAAATCTGCTATGCTGCAGTACTCAGTTCAAAATGCCTGTATTGTTAAGAACATTACTTCTGTACAGGTTTAGTTCCCTGCTTTTAGCCCTCTGGATTATGGACTGCTTTGGTTTTCAAAGCCAAAACTGCAGGCACAGTGAGGATAGAGGCAGCTTTGCTCTCAGAGTGGGTTCCGTTTGTTTAAGACAGTGACTTCTGCATCCGCAGCAGGAAAGCACAACTTTGTAGGCAAAGAAAAGGGAAAGGCAGAAACTCAGATGCTCATAGGAGATCTCAGTTCAGAGAACAGAACTGAAGATTTTGAATCCGATTTAGGAAATGCTCCAAAGCTCCAAATCAGAAAGGCTTGTGGCAGTATTACAAAGCAGAGAGTGCTTCCTCTGTCGGTCCATCCGCCTTTCAGTCCTTTCACTTTGATGCTTACACCAAGATTCTGATGGTAAACTCAGCATTGCAAGGTCAGCTCTTCTGAAGAGCTTTTCAATAATGGTGCCCGAATGCGAGCTGTTAATACTTGGAAATTGCAACACTCAGATTGAGCTACCAAATTGTCGTGTTCGGTCATTCACAGGCTGCAGCTGGCACCTACACAAGGGATAAAATCTGCTTGGAACTTCCTCCGCTTCTTTCCTCCAGGGAGTTGGAAGGTGGCCCCTTGACATCTTATTGTTCCAACCTGCACAGCACAGTCAAGTCAGTGAATTGGCTCATGGCATGGAAACAGCCCATCTGTAAACCATGAGGGCTGTTCTGTGTCATCCTGCTAAACTCCTGGCTGGGTTTGACTCTGACTGAATTACCTTGTCTTAAGGGTGAAAGTTAAATACAGCCTTCCTTGTGCTCTGATGAGCTGCTGCTGAGGTCCTCTTGAAAAGCAGCATTTACAAGCTAGAAGAGGAGATGGCATGGGTGGGCACCTCCAGTGCTCTGCTTACAGCTGTGTAAGCATAGGATAATTTCAGCATTGACAAATGGTGTTTATCCTGCAGCATGAGGGATGCACAGTAGTGATCTGGAATCACTCCTGGCCCTCTTGCTCCTGAGTCGGAGATAGAAACACAGAATGATAGAAGAGCTTTCATTCCTTCTTCAGCCTGGAGAAGAGAAAGCTCCAGGGAGACCTTAGAGCAGCTCCCATTGCCTACAGGGGCTACAGAAAACCTGGAGAGGGATTTGGGACAAGGGCCTGTAGGGACAGGACAAAGGGAATGGCTTTAACCTCACAGGGGGGTGATCGAGATGAGTCCATCTGGTCCAACCCTCTGTCCAAAGCGGGGCCTGAGATTAGGTTAATCAACTTAGATCAGCAGAGGTGGAGAAGGGAAGGGTTTTGTTGCCTCCTGTCTCGCTGTTAATCATACATTTCTGATTGAAATCTTGCTTGCTATGCTCTGTGATTTTGGTATATAGTTCTGGGCTTTTTCTCTTCCTCCTTCAGGTTTGGCTCCTTCCAGTCTGTGTCCCTACGTGAAACCTGAGCAACATTAAGGGCTTTCAGTGCTTTTCTTGGTTTTTCCTTAAAGACTTGGTAAATCTGCATGTCTTGTGTTTCATCTCTTCCTATTATTAAAATGCAAAGCTATGAATATCCTCAACTTTTCACTGTTTCAGTTTTCTTTTAGCATAACACAATTTCAGTTCATTTGGTTGCCTTGCATTAAACAATGTAGGTCAGGGACTTTGTTTTGCTGTGTAGGCGTAAAAGCTGTGCTGATCCAAGATCTCTGTCAATCCAGAGATCACACCAGCATTCTAAGGGTTTCCTTCCAAAATCACATCCTTACTGTTGCTGTAGGTTGTAGAACAGTGTAATATAGAAAACTGACTAAATACTGACTGACTTTGAGAGTATGCCACTACATAGTCCTTTTTAATGGTGGCATATAACCTCCTGAAACCTCAGTAGTGTGCACGTTTTTAAAGTACTTAGAATATTTTACTTTGATTTTTCCAGTCATTTAATCAAATCTCTCCCTGTTCACTTCCAGGTGATTGGGATAGTTCTAATCCATCTTCATCAAATGTAATATATGAAGAACAGTCACCATTATCTTCATCTTCACATTCTGCTTCCCCATCAGAAGTGTGTTATTTACCAGTACCAGGAGAAGCTTTAACAAGAGTTCAGCTGTCTGAGAAACTGGAACAAGCAAAGAACACTGTGCCTGAAAAGATAAGCACTTTAACTGAAACCCAGTTTGAGATGAAGCCTCAGTCTTCTCCCCAGAGAACTAAGAACAGATGGGAATGTCCCTCCAGTCCTGGGTTTGAAATCACAAAAGGTACTTTGGAAGTAAGGACGAGAAGAGACAGATCGGCAAGTCCAGCAAAGTTTGGGGCTGCTGAGAGCCGCCCTCAGGCAGCATTCCACAGAAAAGTGGATCCTGAAAAATCCTATGGCAATCTCTCACCTAAATCTGAGGGTTCCCGAAAGAGTGAGAGTAAAGCCACAGAAATAGGGATGAATAGGAAAGAGTATTCCAGTGGAAATCCAGGGAGCTCTGCCAGTCCCCACAAGCATCTCGGTAAGCAAGGAAGCATAGAAACGCTCAGCAGGTTACAGGAATATCAAGATAGAACTGGCGGTGATAAAGCAGCTGCTGAGCAATTGAAAGGTGGAAGTGGTAAAACTGGAGTCACCTGGAAGGAAACAAGGCAGAAAACTTGTGGAAAGAGGGAAGGGTGGTCTCCAGAGAGACAATGCGCAGCATTTGATGAGTTTCATCGTCCATTCAGTGACTCTAGGAGAAACACACCTGAGGACGAGAAAGTGAGGAAGTCAAACTCTGGAGAGCCAAGTTCCAGCAGATTCAAGGCTTCCAGCCTTTCCAATATTCCGCTGCTTTCCATGGAGAAACCCGGAAGGCTGGAAACACAGGAGACTATTGCACATGGAGAGAGACACACGGAGCTGCCCGATGAAACCAAAGAGGATGGAATTTCCAAATCTGAGAGTAGTTCTCCAGTCAAGAAAACACCAATAACTCCTGGACCTTGGAGGGTGCCGAGCGCCTGTAAAGTCCCCCCAGCAGCGGGTGTGGCTGAAAAATGGACCTGACTGCCACTTTCCTAGAACCCGTTTTAATCACCTTTCTAATAGCGGTCATTTAAAAGCATCGTTTCTTTTCCCAAAGTTGTCAGTTTTTCTCCCAGAAACTGGTTTGAGGGCGGAAAGTATTTGATTTGTTCTTAAATTATCTAAGCTGCATGAAGGACCTTGTGGATTGCTTAACTGAAACTTCCTAAGCTGCTGTCCCCTTGCCCTTTTGAAGGCGGTGTTCTGCTGCTCATCGTTGCACTGCTACGGCTTTCTCAGTATTGTGAGTTTCTGAACAAGTTATTTAATGCCTATATCGCAGATGTGATCATGACTCACTCCTTGTTCTTGTGCCAAGTTACCTGTTGTATCCAGTCCTTCCAATCCTTCTCCTCTGTACTCCAGTCATGGAAAGGGCAAGTGTCTGAAGTGGGTGTTTGCTCCAGAGCATGCTGCATGTTTACATGAGGACGCACCCATGTTCTTACTGGGGCAGTAAGAGGATGGGTGAGTTGGTTCTGTTGATTCCAGGGCAGCAACGAGCCACTGATGCTGTTCAATTAAGAGGTTTTCTTACGTTTTTATACCTACCACGAAATCCTGGAAGTAAAAACTATATTTGACATAATCACTGGTTTGTAAGTTTGCTTGTTATGACCATGGCAAAATGGCTTTATTTTCTTGACTTGTCAGGATGCATAGAATACCTGTGGGCACACAGCTGAAAATCCTGCTTTCTCTTAAGTAACAGCATCCCTTCAGGTTCACTTGTGGTACCCTCAGTGTGCTCGGGCAGTGTGAGCAGCCAATGTGCATCTTCAGCCTTGCGGTGCTGCTGTGTCCTGAATCCCAGAATGACTTCATGTAATGCCAGTTGGGAATCAGGTTTTTCCCTTCTACGAAACCGGGTGACCTTTAGGACAGAACCAGCTTCTCACTCCTGCCTGCCTGGGCTGGACATCGCCCATATTTTGCTTTGAACATGTGATCTGTTCTGAGAGCACTAAATAGGTGATATACAGCGTACATGAGGCTTAATATCTATTGTTTGGGCTAGAATACCTGTTTTAAAAAGAGGAGTGATGCCGCCAGATGCATCAGTCCTACAGCTGGAAGAACAGCAGGCTGCATAAATGGAAGAGGTTTGTTTTATTCATCATTTTAGTGATGATTTCCTGACAGGTTTTTTGGGGCTGTAAAAAGTGGTAAAAGAGGCGCCCATTGGTGCGGTTCGGAGGAGGAAGTGTCAAAGGCCAAGCTTTGTGTACTCGCGTCAGAATTCAGACTAATAGGACTTGTGTTTGAATGAGTGAATATCTCATTTGGGCTTTGAAACATGAAATGTTTCCTAAAGCGTAACAAAGCACAGGGAGTCAGTTCCAAGTGGAATTCTTCAGCAGTACAGATGCTGCTCAAACAAAGACTCTGGCAATGAAGCCAGCTTTAAAGCTGAGCTGGACTGTGCTCTGCTGCTGGCCCTCAGGTGATCCATTGAGAGTTGCTGTGTAGCATAATACATACAAATACCCCCTTTGGGGAGTATGACTGTGAAAATATTTAATACTCTGAAGTAGCCTGTGTAGGTATCAACCACGTATTCTTATCCAGAGATCCTGTTCCACGTGGAGTTGTGTGCACTTGCCCTGACCACTGAGTTCAATCACAAAGTCAGACACTGAATACCACGGGGACGTAACACCACCGAAATGCGCTCCCTGTCATAACCACCTCTTTTTTCTGATACTGTGACCTGATTTAGTGTCCTCCTTGTGTGTGATTTCTCCTTCCATAGAACTTGTATCCGTTCCGACTGTATCAGATGACTTAGCGACGTGGCCTTGGAATGCTAAGCAATGTATGGATGTACTGGGTGTAAATGTTTATATATTGTACAGCACCTTTATACATACTTCTGAGGTTCTGATTAGAGAGAGACCTGTAAATCACTCATTATTTTTTATATAGATATTAAAAAGAAACTCCAGTTCATTGCCTGTTGGATCTGCACTGTATAAAATAGAGTCTTCGTTGACTTTCAGTGGTGGGATACCTTAAACCAGCTGCATCCCTGACCCGGGCCCCACCTCCAACCATACTACTCTTCCAGGAACCAAAGGCAATTTATTCCTGGAAGCTTCCCTGACTCCCTGCTCCAATAACAAAGGTATTACAAAAATGATCAAGTCATAGAGAAACGGTTGTTAATGATGAAATCCTCGTATTGCAGGTTTATTTGTACATTTTGATATATAAAGTTGTCATCTCCTTTTACATCTTACAACTTCTTGTACAGAAAATAGCTGTAAACAACTTAACTTACCACCAAAAATTCTTCTGCCATCTCCCTCCTGTGAAAGAATGAAGCTATGAAAAGTTCCTCAGTTTTCTGCTTGGTTTATTAATAATAAATAGAAGGGATTAGAGCCAGTTAAGGGAAATGAGGCTTTAACAGATGCCTTGAAAATGTTCTGTTTCCCTCCTGTGTCCTTTCCAAGCATTAACCTGCTCATGAGGAGGAAGCCTGTGCTGTGTCTCTCCTCCCTGCAGCTTTCTCCCCCTGTGTGCCCCATGGCAGCACAGACCTGCAGCAGCTTCTCCCACCACCATCAGAACAAGACATGACAGGGAATGAACACAGCCGAACACTCTACATTGATAAAGGCTTTACCTATTGTTTGTGCTGCAGCCTTGTTCTCAGGTAACTAAGGTTGGCGAAAAGCGAGCGTGTTGATCTGCAGAGACCCAGCATCAGCCAAGGGGCACGAATCTGTTCGGTTGTCAGCACAGGGGCACAATTCACCTTGTGCAGGCCACATTTCACTGCCTGCTGCAGCTCAGGAGAGGCAGGGCCTCAAGCACACTCAGCTTAAAAGGAAAGAAATGCTCTTCAGCACAGTCAGGGAAATGCATCTGGGCATAATCAGTCTGAGCAGAGCACTGGGAGATGCTCAAACAGATCAATCTCAGTGTAGCTCCAGAGCTCTCAAACAGGACCGTGCTCACCAAGAGGAGGGCTGGCTCTTCACTTGTCACATGCACAGGATAAGGCCCCTGTGGCCCCATCGCTGTTCCTCCAGCCAGAGCTCGGGGCACTCACATTGCTGTCAGTGGCCTATGCCCCATGCAGGCTGTGCCCGGTTCTGCTCATTGCAGCACAGCTGCTCCTGTTTGACTCCATTAACTCTATTCTGCTGTGCGCATATGCCACAGGGTGACCAGTTCGTTCTGTCTGTTGCAGAACATAAAAGCAGAGGGAGAGCCTTTGATACATAGCTGAGAACCTGTTTAAAACCTGGTAACTGCAGCTTTGTGCAGCTGGAGAACACCTCTGCGTTCACCCAGGCTCTTGGTTCTCTCCTCTGGTCAGGCTGTCAGGTGGAGATGGCCAAGTGCCGATGTCCGGTGAGTTCAGGGTTTAATTTTCCATAGCTGAAAAGAGATTGTGAGTGTGAGTCTGGGTCTGAAAGCTGATGGCCTGAGGGGTTTTCAGCTGCAGGCAGGAGTCACTCTCCTTGCCCAGCCTGTGCTGAATGCTCCACAGGAGGACTGCGTCTTCATTCCAAAGGGAACGACACAGGAGTCCAACTAAAGGCATTAAGTGGGCAGCGCAGACCTGAGCAGGGAGCAAATGTTAAGTCATCCTTGTCCTTCCTCCCCAAATCTGGCTCAGGGATCTGGGGGTCCATGGTCTGCTCTGAACTACTGCATAGCAGGAGCCTAATTCAAACCCCAACCTTCCTGCTGGGGCGGGAGGAACATGGCTGCGGCACAAGTGATGCATCAGTCTGGGTCAGAGTTATACTTACTCTGATATTGAATCCTAGAAGATCACTTATAACACCTGAGACAGCAGAGAGTATTACAACACGTGTTATGTTGTAAATTAGTGGGTTCATGGTCAGCCCATACAGCCTGAATGGAGAATCCAGCTCCTGTAGAGACCAGGAAAAAAGTCCATTAGCATTTATCCGCATCAGACACAATTAATCCTCTGACTCTCAGCACAGTAGCAGCTCTGGCAGCCTTGCTGACCATGCACTGCCCCCATATCCTTTCCTAAATGAATGCACATAAACTGCCCCTCTATTTCAGGCCTTCCAGCTCAAAGGCATTTTCTAACTGCTGAATCTGAGGAGGCTCCTTTGCCACTCTGGTTGTGTAGTAAGAGCTTGATCCAACAGGCTGTAGGATCGGCCTGGGCTAATTCATGTGACTCACTCTGTGCTCTTTTCTGAATATCTACTCTGCTGCCCTCAACAAGGTTCAATATTGAAGCTGCTGAAGGAAGATGACTTCAAGCAGTAAGGAGAGATGCTGTGTTCATATGAGCCTCTCCACTGACTGAGCTAAGATGAAGGAAGCCACGACTAATCAAATGTTTGCAGGACTAATTAACCACACTGGTCCTGCATTGCTTGAACTTCTGTTGTAGAAGCCAGGCTGAGAGAGCGGGGCTGGGGCAGAGGAGAAGAGAAGGCTCCTGAAGGGGAGACCTCAGAGCAGCTCCAGT
>JAOEHY010038291.1:0-21243 GCA_025447955.1 Psilopsiagon aurifrons
CTAAAAACATTGGTGTTATCAGCGCTGTTCTCAGGCCACAAGTCAAAAACACAGCACTGCACCAACTACTAAGAAGGGGAAAAATGACTGCTACTGCTGAACCCAGGACAGTGGTGAAACACACAAAGGTAGAAAAGTATTGTTTGTCTGCTTTGGCTCCTCCCTGGAAGGTCCCACTTTGGCTCCTCTCCAGAGAGTCCTGCTTTGGCTGCTTCCCAGAAAGTCCAGCTTTGGTTCTACCCTGGAAGAGTTCCGCTTTAGAATCTCCATAAAAGTCACGACCCTTGGAGACCTTTTATAGATATTGCTGGCCACTTCTTCCAACATAGGCTGGTCCCTTGGGTTAGAATGAATGTGCATTTTTGTCAGTATAAAAGCCTGAGCCTCACACGATTCAGGGAAGCAGAACATCATGCCATCCAGGTCGAGGTTGACTCCTCGAAGACGCCTACTAAGATTGAGCCTGCCACCTCCTGCTGCGATGATGTTTCTCGGAGCTGGTTTCCTGACTGTCATTACATGGTCCTTGGGGTTGGTAAGATAACTAAACATCAGGCATATATTTTACTGTATCTTTTCTTACCACTATATTTTCCCTGTATTAAAAAGCTAGTTATGATTCTTTATTGTGTTGCGTTTCTCTCAACCCTTAATCCTTGTACTCTGGAACAACCTGCCACAGCTTCATGTAAAAGATAAATGCGCTTCCCATCAGCTGTAACAAGGGAGTGAGGTGGGAGTTAACACATGCACAGCTGTGTTTCTCAGGCTTTGCATGACACTTGACAAGCATAATATGGGGAAGACTTTCCCTAAAAAGTCCTCCCTCAACATATTGTGTTGTATGAAGAAAATGTTGAGCTAGTGCTGGCAGTTTTCTTATCTTTGTCTCGCATTTTCATTGGCAAGGAAAGAATAATCTTTGGTTCCAATATTTAATTATTTAATAGCTGGTAAAAATAACTGCTTTAACAGATACCTTACTGTGATCACTGCCAGAAAACCAACATTCCTCACAAGGAAAATCATGGAGATGTGAAGGAAGTTTTGTTTTTTCATAACTACTGCCAATAATAATAGAGTGAGTTTAAAGTGCTAGCTATAGTTTCTGTCACCTTGAATCCAACAAGTAAAATCACTTTCTGCGGCAAGGACTTGTCTTTGTTCTTTGCCATCGGACACATTCACACAATAGAACTATGAACCATAACTTAGATTTCTAAGCACTATACACAAATAGCTGTTATCTGATTAGAAAGTAAAGACTAAGCTCATGTCCTTAATGCGAATCTGATTTTACTTGGGTTTAATTCACAACCTGCATGAGAGAGAAAAGCATACCTGGCAGAAAAGAGATGATGACCCCTTTACCTTGAAAATATAATTTGAATTCTAAGAGCACAAGGGAAGAGAAATTAGGCCTGGTTTTTATCTTTACCTGAGCTTGATTAGGTCATACAAAGTTCAGGTAATACTCATGCCTCACAGCCACAATCATCACAGCAGTAGAGAAGGTAATGGAACAGAAAGAAATGAATAGAAATTAAAACTTTTTAACGAATATTCCAGCTGCCTGATTGCAAAGAAAAGGTTCAAAATAAAAACTGTCTAGAAGTATATCGACACATTTTGTTCTGATTAGCATTCAAATTATGCAAGTCAGCAGCACAGCCAGTGAAACTATTACCTGAGAGCACTCCTTGACTGAAGATGTTTTGAGAGGAAAGCTGAATTTAAAAACCATGATGACCATGCATTTAAATATTATCATTACCATGCATGAGGCTGCATAAATAGTCCTATTTTCTTTCTGAAGTGACCAGAGGCTTTGTTTGCTGTTCTGTTTTTCGTTTGACTTTTTTTTAACTTAATGTCATCACAAAGTAAGGTCTTCCTAATAGACCAAAGAGGTTCAAAAGTCAAAACTGGTATTTGCCACCGTCTGCAAAAATTAGCATTGATAAATATTGGGATGGAGGGGGTGAGGCAAGGAGATGAAAAATCACTAACCAAAGACATTCTGAAGTGATCTCATTTTCCAGAAGTGACTGGTCTTGCTCAACTCTCAGAATGCTTTTTAAAGATTCCAGCTAGAAGCCCAAAATTAAGGTGCATAAAAACATTAGCACTTTTTTATTATTGCCCTTATATCTTGACTCAGACTGTCCAAATTTCCCAGTAGTCAATTGAGGTGAAGGGTATATCATTATAAGATTTCACAGCCTATGCAGAACCTTTTAATCTACACAAGCAGCTGGGACTATTCATGCTGTTGGAGAGGCCATAATTGCTCATTGCTTAGATTAGATCACCCAGCCTGGACAAAGCACAAAGGAGAACAGGACTGAGAGCTCTAGTAAGATGTCAGCTGCAGGAAAGAGGCAATGAACTCTTGGCTTAGAAAATCACACAGAGAACCAGATATCACCGTATTAGATAGCAAGACAAGTTTTTCCACCAGCTCTAAAAAGGCTTTACATTTGTATCTGTTTTTGATGTTTCAGAATCTGTTGTTTTTCCTGATTATAAATACACTTGCACTATAAATATACTTATCTTTCCTTGGTTTGAATCTTCTGATGAAAGTACTAAATATGTAGCCTTCTATTTTTGGAGAAGCCTAAGGTGAAATAATGCACCCTGAATTGAGATTTCATGGTTCTTTAGAAAAGGTTGGAGTCACATCAAAGAGCTGTTTGCACATTAAAAAATCTATCAATCCCACCACTGGTGATCAAAGAAAACTAGTATATCAACTAATAGCAGTAGCTGTTGGGGAAAGACAAGTCAACAGCAAAACTGCAACAAAGCAATGACACTGATTCCAAGTTGGAACATGAGTCCTTTCCTCCTGAGAAATTCAACATGCCAAAATGTCTTCACGCTATACTTGATTTAGCTAATCCAAATGTAGACAGAAGTGACACCAGATGAGTCAGGCACACCGTCTGGACTCAAACTCTGAATTTCTAAGTGACAAACTCACAAAAGTTTTCTTGGATGTTTCACTCCAACAAAAGCCAAATTTCCCATTTAGCTTTCAGACAATTTGCCGTTGAACATATCCAGAAGCTAAGGGGCTTGCTCAAGGCTTGTGCTGCTAGGATTAAATAAAAATTATCGAAGAACTCCAGTTTTAGCCTATTTCAAGGTAGTGGACAGGGCTAACAGAGAGGTGAAAAGGACTGTTGTGGAAGTTGTGTGCAGTGGTTGCTTTCCTTCATCCACTGAAATTCATAGGCATAGGTTCTGTCAAGTAATGGTAGCTAACGTACATTCATTGCTAGCCAACGAAATCTCAGAAAGCAGTTATTCCCTACTTATATTGCTCAGAAGGCGTCAACAGAGAGAAAAAGGCAGGCACCATTCTGTCCCTGATTTTAGTTGGACGGCCATGAAAGCACAACAACATGGTCTATAAGATGCCAGCTCACAAGGCCTTCTGGTGTATTTATAACTGCTAAGATGTGTACAGCACCTCACACAGTGCATGACTACTAAAGGGCTGATTTTTCTGAATCATAGAATCATAGAATAGTTACAGTTGGAAAGGACCTTAAGATCATCTACTTCCAGCCCCCCTGCCATGGGAAGGGACACCTCCCACTAAACCATGCCACACAAGGCTCTGTCCAACCTGACCTTGAGCACTGCCGGGGATGGAGCATTCACAACTGAATAATATCTTCTTAGGGATCTCTCCCTCATGGTTTGTAATATGATATTCCTAATATCACTAGCAATTAATAATATGATCTTCCTCACTGCTAAACTTGTTTCTTCTGCCATGTCTAATGTATGGCTGTGCTAGGAAAGAACATCTACACTTAAACCGGGAATTCTCAGTTCCATAAAACATTGCACTCTAGTCTAAATCCTAGCTTATGAATTGATGGCTATGGAAGAGATTAATCCAATTGTGATGTTCCATTTCAAAAGGAAGTCGTCTCATCTTCACGCTCCATTTAATGTATTATTCCAGTACTGTAATTCTTAATGGGAAATCACAAAATTTTTTCCAGGGATTGGAAGATGGTAGAAATAGGTCAGGAAGTGGGAGGAACAGAAATATGACCATGATCAAGGTAAAATGAAGTGATTAATGTTCTGAGACTTAAAAAAAAAAATTGTAGCCAAAAAGAGTATATTGTATCATCTAATGGACAAAAGATTGCAGTTTGAGTCTCTAAATAATTACTGTGTTTAGAATGCACAATGTTTGATAATCCTTCGTGAATAATTGTGGTGTTTCTCCCAGAATTTGTGTCTGGTAATTGACTAGTCTGAAGGTTGCTATGGTCAATACTTAGCTCATAGAACACATCAGGTAAGGAGTAGGTACAAACTAAAAGGGAGAATGCTGTCTCTAAAACACCTTATGATTTTATCATGTTGATTATATTAATTGGCAGATATTAAAATGGAAGGAGAAAAAGGGACCAACACAACTCAGCCATTTCTTCCTACTGATTTCAATGGAATTTCAAAGTCAGAATTTTATTTGAAGATATTTGCATCAGGATTAATAAACATTAAGTTATTAAATATACTTTTCTCACATGTTCAAGTACCTGCCACCTCCTTGAGAAATTGGTATTCTGACAAGATTTTCTTTTTCACTGGCACAAAGACAATCAGAGGGATGTCAAAATAGCTTAGTCTTATCTTTATTATTGTTTATTATTGATGTCACTCAGATACTTATACACAAGATTTTTGATGCTAGGCATTGTAAAAAACCAACAAAAATGTATAAGATAGCAGAGGGGTGGAGACATAGTTTAAGGAACTGGAAGGATAGCGTTAGCTCACTTGGGTGTGAAAATGGGCATGACATTGTCATATCCACCACATGATCTGCCTGTTTGTAAGCGTTTCAGATATCATAACAAGAAAACATTTACAATGGATTTCAAAGAAACTCACAATACTCAGACCAG
This sequence comes from Psilopsiagon aurifrons, assembly GCA_025447955.1. Lineage (NCBI taxonomy): Eukaryota > Metazoa > Chordata > Aves > Psittaciformes > Psittacidae > Psilopsiagon > Psilopsiagon aurifrons. The sequence continues at coordinate 4,941 of JAOEHY010038291.1, forward strand.
GGGCTCAAGAGACTGTTGCCTGGATAGAGCTGCTCTCAACTGACACCACAGTGAGTAAAAGGCAAGTCTACCACAACTGATATAGACAAAGCCTCTTCACAAGACCCTGCTTGGGTTTATGAATAAAGTATGTTCAATCTTTGATTATTTTTCTCAGATGGCTTTTGACAATCTGGACAGAAGATGGAAATTTTCTGGACAAGTCTCTACTATTTTTTTAAACTACTGTCCTCAATTTTAACCATCTCTAGTGTGTGTTTACTGCCCATTGCTGAAGCGTATGAGAATATGACTGGTAGTTTCATTGGCACTGTGGACAGAACAGATCCATAAGAACAGATCCCTCTACACTAATTCCAATCATCCTTGATTTAACCTATTTTAAAAATTCTTTTTGTGAGCCTCCTCATGTAATAAACTATAGCTAGTGGAAACGGTTAAAAGTTATTTTGGTTTACTGCAATTGCAGGAATTCTTTCCAGTATCTTCTTGCTCAGACAAACAGATGTGGTATCATATCTCATGGGAGCACAAAAAGAAGAAAGGTAGACAAAAATGGCAGCACAAGGTGATCAATAGCATATTTTTTAATGAGAGATTAGAACTGTAAGAAAAACTACAGTGTTGATGACACATAAGTAGCCAAAGCAAATCATAAACCTGAAAACTGGAAAAGCAAAAAGCCACTCCATGAGCAATGGAACAACTGGAAGCAAATTTCCCATACACCAATATCCTATGTCACAGCCTACTGCTATCACCTGCTGCTGCCAGATCTTCAGCACTTCCGAAGTTATCTCTTACACTGTCTCACTAACCTGTCTTCACAGCTTCTCCTAAGCACCTCTGTTTCTGTCCCCCCACACATGTACCCATTCAAATGTCATTTATGTAGTGCCCACATGTTTCTTTTGTGAGCCTGAAGCTGCATGCATTGGGACTATTTCTGAGCTATTTGGTGTGTACTGGTGAGCTAGCAGGCAGACACAGCCTGATGAACTTGCACTGCAGTCATTCCCTCAGCACGAATAAGGATGTAGGAGTTTGTCCTCTGTCCATGACCAATTTTCACCAGTTGCACAGTTTTCAACATCTGCATAATTATGTTAAGAAAGCTTGATATAAGGCATTGATATACAGGCCTAAAACATACACACAGCCCATTCTTTTATTTTCACTTTAGCCTCTCTTCCACACAAGGATGGGAACACAGGCAATTTGAATCCATACAGGGAACAAAAGCCTCTGCCTCTTGTTTTCAGAGGTGTCAGTGGGTGCACTGGAGTTGGATCCTCACTGGCTTTCCATTGACTTAGGTGTATGCAGTAGTTTAACCCCAGCCGGCAGCTAAGCACTACACAGCTGCTCACCCACTACTCTCTAGGGGGATGGGGGGAGAATCAGAAGAGTAAAAGTGAGAAAACTCATAGGTTGAGATAAAGACAGTTTAACAAGTAAAGCAAAAGCAGCACAAACAAGCAAAGCAAAACAAGGGATTCCTTCACCACTTCCCATCAGCAAGAAAGTGTTCAGCTACCTCCAGGAAAGCAGGGCTTCACCACACATAATGATTATTTGGGAAGACAAACACCATCACTCTGGGCATCCTCCCATTGCTGCTTCTTCCTCAGCTTCATATGCTAAGCATGATGCCACATGGTACGGAATATCCCTTGGGTCAGCTGGGGTCAGCTGTCACAGCTGTGTCCCCTCCCAAGTTCTTGTACAACCCCAGCCTATTTGCTGGTGGGGTGGTGTGAGAAGCAGAAAAAGCATTGGCTTTGTGTAAGCACCACTCAGCTATAACAAAAACATCCCCATGTTATCAACACTGTTCTCAGCAGAAATCCGAAACACAGCCTCATAATAGCTACTATAGAGAAAATTAACTTAATCCCAGCCAAAACCAGCATAGCATGCCAGACAATTCTGTTCCATTATAGTCCATCACTAATTTACAGAGAACACAGACTTTTTAGATGCTTCACTGCATTATCTTGTCCTGTCTGCAAGGACTAGCAACTATATTCCTCTCTTTTTTCAAGAATGTGACATTTTTTTATTAATTTTGTAAATAAAATCCTTAGTGGTTATAAATATTTCACCTGTAGCTTTTCTTTTTACTTCCCTTGTTCCTTCATACAGCTTATTTTTCATGAAAGGCTTTTCAAGATGAGAAGCCATCACAGAAACATTTCAAAATTTCTCTGACAATTGGCTCATTCATAATCTAATTGCTCTGGCAGGCAAGAAACTCCAAAAGTCCCTCGATGTGCCATGACAGTTTTTACACAGATCTTGACAGTGCTTGCCAAGTGATTTTCACAGTCTTGAAGTTTCTGTTAAAAGAATAGACGAATGACAATCCCAGGGACTTTGACCACATGAAATGCAACTCAGTAATTTTTCTTCCTCCAAATTCTAGCCTAAAATTGTCACATGCAAGGCACAAAAAAGATATTTGTTCTGCTCATAATGTTTCCTTTTCAGAGCTTAACTAAGGTCATCCTGGGTTCAAGGTCTGAAATGAAGCTCTTTTAAGTTTTTCCTCCGGTTGCAGAGAAAAAAGGTTTATCCTTCATCAAAGGAAAGGTCCACCAATATCTTTTTCCCAGTAGCACCTACTAATGGATGTATAAAAAGGAGAAAAAGTACAGCACAACAAGCCCCACTGACAAACAGGTCCTGCTGCTACAGATACAGGTTTCTCTTCCAACAGTCCTGGAAATAAGGTTGAAGGGGATGGAGGATAGGCCTTCAATGAAAGTATTTATCTTGGTAAGAAAGCCAAGCCAAATCCTTGCTCCATAAAATGTTTCTGAAGGAAGAGGGGGGTGAGTTGGAGGTGTTGTCCCATAGCCTGCAGATCTTGGAATTGACCCTAAACAGAAACACATAGGAAAGCTTATTTCCCTCAGACCTATTGTTTCTAGCTGTCAGTCAAATAAGTTTGTATCATCTACAGAAACGCTACATTTAAGTTACATATAATTTGCCTTTTTAAGTTGTTTTTTATCGATGCTTACTAAAAAAGAGCAAAGTTACATGTAAAATGACTGCATGATCTGGGGGCTATATACTGCCATTAAACATCTGATCTGAATGTTTATCGTTATTGCTTAATATTTTAGGTCTTAACACAGAACCAAAGAGCTCCTGCTAAAAAGCAGAATTTGAGAATGAATGTATTCACTCTGCTTTTGCTCGTCTCCCTTCAGTTTACTTCCATATCCTAACATATTGTTCAAGCTAATACAGACTTTCAAAACCACAAGAAAAGAAAGTGCAGATAGGAATACTTACCTACTGTATTCATGCTAGAAGTCTTTTGAAGCTCTTTTGAAAGTTTTTGGTGGGTTTGAGACACTTAAGAAACAATACGCTTGGAGCAGACAACAAAACAGGCATCAAATTTGCCACTTTATGACACTGAATACTATAATCAATAGAAATGTCAGCTGCTGCACATTAACATCAGAACAGGTAGATTATATCACCACTTGGTTGCTATGTTAGACTTCATCCTACTTAACAATAAAGAGATTAAGGCTGCCTGCTACAAGGCAGAATGCAGTCTTTCAGTGATACTAGTAAGGATGGATTTTGTAGGAAAACGACAAAAAAGGACAATGACAAAGATTTCAGCAGGTTTAATAAGGTTTAATATTTTCAGTAGTAGACATCTCGAAAGAAATTTCAGTCTCACACCACACATACTCATCTGAACAAGTAGAATCTTTTCTTTGGAAGAGAAGGGCTCACTCTCCTCTCTCAACTAGACAGCGAGTAAACAGAAAGGTGCGGCTGGGTGCTGAAGGCAGGTCAAATGATTCCCCAAGATGTCTCTTTCTACCCAAACCCTCTTCCTGCTATTGTAGATGGAAACTTCTTGTGGCCTTGCTCACAGATGACTGTGCCCTTCTTCCAGGAACACTTCCTTTTGCTAGTATTTATAATGCATAGAAAAGCAGTGAAATGGCTCAGGAGAAGTCTTTGGAAGTGAAAAGGAACAGCATTATGCTATCAATCAAATATGCCTCACAAATGACTTGTGGTTTAAATGATTTAATGATACAAGGTTGCTATTTCATTGGCTGGACAGATTTGGTCAAATGCCTTTACAGAGCTTATGAACATTAATACCAATTTTGAGTGGCTATTCAATTGCATGTTCATAGCCCTTGTTATTCAAGCTGCTGTGTGACTGTCAGAAGGAAACAGATTGCTGTTCATTTTAATCAGTCAGATCAGTTTTATTGAACGTGCCTGTTTGATGTGATTGCATCTTGCGCAACTGAGCGAGATGAGACAAAAAGAGCAATTTTATATCACGTAGATAATAACAGATGCGCCCTTCAGAATTCATTATAGAAATCTGTTTTGCAGCCGTATGTTACACTTCATCTGAAATCCTTTTGTTCTCATCAGCCTCTTCCTGTGTGAAACTACCACTTTGCATTTTACAAGTATTGACTAATGGAATCGGATATTACTTTGTCCGTATCTTTGGATCCCCTGCTAAATGTTGAAAACTAAGTCTAATTTTCCATAACCTACTAAAATAGCCTCCATGTAGTCACCTGTTTGTAAAGTACAAGATATATTTACCCTCTATTTTACTATATATCCTTTAATTTTCATTCTCTAATAACTGAAACAAGAGAGCTTTAGCTGTGAATGGTTTTTAAAAGATTTTGTTTCCTCTTCTGCCTCAGTCTAAGCCTTCAGGATGAGCACAGCCCTATGAAATTTCAGCTCAGTATTGACATCATTTTAGTTTACAGTGTGTTCAAATCTGTAGCTATCCAAATTCTCTAAGGACTTTTATGTGTATGTTTGAAAAAGAATTACAGGTATCCTATGCTGCTTCTTTTCCTCGTAACCTTTTTTAAACACCTATGTGACTATGCTGACTAATATGCGTTTTATTGGCTTGATCTTTAGCTGATGTCTATTCTAGTGGCTTCACAGATTTTAATGGAGTTATGCCAAATCACACTGCTCCAGTCATTTGGCTGAAATCCTATGCCCTTTGGCATCATTGACAAAGTTCCCATTGTTTTCAGCAGAGCAATTATTTCAATATATATGTTGGCATATAGAGACCCCCCCCCTTAGCGGAAGGTCATGCAGTCAGGCAAGTGGTAGGATGCCCTAGTTAAGAGGCATCATATTCATCCTGTGAGGTCTACTAGAAGTCAGCTCTAAAGCATGAATTTGTTGACTAGGCAAAAGAAGGAATAAAGGAAAGGTTAGACAAACATGAATTAACTTTAGCAAAGAGATGTTTCAGTGTAAATTTGAGCACTGACTCAGTATTTCTTACTTTTTCTTCTTTACAAAAAGTCACTGACTTTGTTAAATATCTCCTTTTAGCCTTTCTGTAATTAGAAATCATTATTTTCTCAGAGTCAAGTCTGCAGGCATATGCACATCATAAATTTGGTAGAGCAAGCACTGGGACTCAGTCATATCCCTGCACCCACTCCTCACAACCCACCTATTTAGTACCCTAACTTCTGTTCAAGGGCTCATTTCAATTCCCCCATCCTTCCTTCATGTTCTCTGAGCCAATTCATCTGTTCTTGGAGGCCCTGTTTGTTTCTCATATCCATATGTCTACAGCATCCACAATATCAGAACCCTACTGAGTTACATTTCCTGTATGTCTATGTCTCCCTCTATGACACCAGCACAAGGATTCCATAGCTGTATATATAGTTCTCATCATAAAGCCTAACCCCCATAATCAGCATCACCTTCCACCCATGTTTCTCTGTGAATTCTTTCTAATATCCTTCTTTACAAGCCCTTCTCCCTCCGCCTAAGTCCTTTCTTTTTTCCTATTTCATTCTAAGACCTCAGGTCCATATCCAAATCATGCCACATCAATGGCTTGAACCTTCAGCCTTCAGTCCTATAAAATGCCTAATCTTGCAGCATAGACTGGTGGATAAGGTAACTAGGTAATTAAATAATCTTCTGTTCTTTTTTCAGCCCAACTAAATACCTGATATATGATCTTGGTCCTCTGAAATCTATCATGTCTCCTTATATCTATTTAGATTAAATTTATTAAGATGAGGCTGTAGTTTAGTTGTAAATAGTATCTGGCACAGTAAGATCCTGATCTGGGAACAATTTTGAAATCAGAGAAGTAGTTTCATCCACAGAGGAAAGAAAGTTGTGGGATTCTTTTTATTTTCTTGGCTTAGTTTGACTTGGCATTTTATTGGAGGGAAGGATTTTTTATTGCTGGTTTTTTACGGTTTCATAGAGACAGTCTGATCATTTTTTTCACTCTTTCCTCAGTCTGGGCAACAAATCAAAAAGTCAATCATTTGGACAATACTAGCTAGCTCTTCTAAACTCCATTGAAATACCAACAATAACAGTAATAATTGATTTCCAGTCCTATTTCAGCAGGAGACATCGCATACTTAAGCTATTGCCTTGTTAGGCTAGAGGTACGCTATGTGATAAAGGGACTGTTTCTCTGATGCATGTTTGAAGAGACCAAAGGGATTCCTATTGCTTGTAAACCTGGAGAAGTCTGATAACACAGACATTTTTTAATCTGAAAGATATACTTCCATCAAGTGCAGCTTTTATGTCCTGAGAGCAGATGTTAAGGTTCTGAAATGTCAGAAAAACCTTCCATTAAAAAAAAAAAATGTGCAAATTACATTTGTGTTAACAGTAAAGGGACAGATGCAAAATCCATATCAAAATTTTATAAATTATATTTCAGGCCTAATGTTGTTTTGTGTGTGACATTAATACCATTGAAAACACATTGACATAAAAGCCTGATATAAACATTACCAGCCAAGGCTGAAATAAAGGCAGGAAGCTTATCATTGATAGTATGGATATAAACATATCAGTCTTTTAATAGTATTATAAATAAAAAAGTTATTAATTTAACAATAGCCATATATATATATTTAAGTAATGTCAGTGTTCACATTGCCAACCTTTGTATCAGCATTTATGTGGGATCTCATAAAGCAGCCAAATACTTCCTGTTAACTTTTAAGAAATGATAGTACAAACATGACCATAAACATGATTCTGCTAAATAAATCAGGTCTGCACATGTGTAAATTCTATTGGTAATTTACAAATGTAAATATAAATAGAAATAGCTTGGCCATGCATCCAAAGCACCAAAGGAGTGAAAAACAGGCTCTGGAAATCATACCCAGGTTCTGCAGGTATGTGGTGTTAAAGCACAGAAGGACAAGTACAGTTTTTTGTGATATTCATCATGCTCAGACCCCAAAGTTCTTAAGGATTTTATACAAAGGGTAGAAAAGCACAGAGTATGACCCTTGAAGGTAACCCCCAGACTATTATTTTCTTTTTAAGACCTCATACTACCACAGTCAATGGGAACTTTTGAGATTTGTTATTTCTGTGGTGCCAAGCATTCATTCTGCAACATATTGCTGTGAGTTTCTGCTTTTCATCAGGGCCACTGATCACAGGACCATGGGACTATAGAAACATCTAGTGTCTGAGGAACTGAGGGACTCACAGTCCAAAGAGATCCAGATACATAACCTGCATGATATCTTTTTTCTCATGTGCAAGAAAGTTCAGATGTATTTTTAAAACCATGTCAAAAGCTGACAACTTTATTCAGCTCTCTTTCTGTGCTGTCTCACATAGAGCCTTTAAAGGGATGGGTGGGAACTACATATAGAACAAATATTTTGACTTTTATGCTTCCCTCTTAAAAATGATTATGCAAGGTATCAAGGCTCATTACCATGAACAACACCACTGGCAGACAACTTGACTCCCAGACTCTATTCTGGAATCATAAGACAGATCTCTCGCCTATTAAAGCTACCCATCTGACTTTTCATACTATCTACACAAGAGTCAAAAATGCTTGCAGTTTTGCCTGAGTAGTACTCAGCAATACTGCTGACTCCTGTTTTGGAAATCTTCACTTACCCACAGCAGATCAGCACTTTCTTCGGCTGTACAGAGAATTCAATAATTGAACAAATATTATACCACTCCTATAACTGAGGTATTAATGTTGGTTTCAAGAATGTAATGTTTCCTGCCAAGAAACCATCTGTTGAACGAAATATGAGAGACTTAAATTAGGCTAAAATGGGCACTACAGATATGATAGCTCCAGATTGGAAGCTTCTTCGTACCATGGGAATCCTAATCCGTGTTGATCCTGACAGATGTAGGTGGTGAGTTCACAACAACTAGTAATGCCTTTTTTTAAATTATTTTATCTCTACTTTTTCAAGGGTGAAGTATATTTAAAGAAGAGTAAATTAAGGAGACAGCACATTATCTCTGATAGTGTTTTAAATGAGGCAATGATGGATACTGGAAGAAGTGAACCTGTAGCAACTTCTACTGATCACCCATGAGAACAATTTTTGAGACTCAAAAAATGTTAAAGATTTTTCTGTTGGTTTGTTCTTTTAAATCTACTTTTACACTTCCTGGTTTTGTCAAGTGCAGGGAAGAAACATGCATTTGGACGTCTAGAGAGGCTCTTAAATCTCTTTTCACTCCTGTTTCTCGCAGTGTGATTAGCTAGACAGCATCCTCTTCTTTGAAAAAAGAATCTCTGTGTATTTTAGTGCATGTTTGCAAAGGCACACCTGGACAACAAGAGCCCAGAACTTCAGGCACTGAAGTGTCTCTTCAGAGCAGGAGTACAACTGAATTCTCTTTGATCCTACAGGAAAAGCATACCCAGAAAACTCATAGGATGCAGGAGAACTGTTGTCGTTTGCCTCTCCCCTTTTTTTATGTTGGATTGAAGGCAATGAAGCAAGAATATGGAATTTATATTCCAAACTGATCAACTGCTTTGATTATCTCACCATAATTAAATCAAGATAATTTATTCTGGGTGTGAGGCTTTACTCTTTATGACATTTTCTGCATCTTATTTTTAATACTTGTACACTAACACTACTGGTAGCAATGTCTAACTTCTTGATATGATGCTCTTAGTTTCTTAGAAGAAATACGCTAGATAAAGAATGATGTCTGAATGCTTTTGAAACTCTGAGAAAACATTTAGCAATTCATGCTGGACTGAGATTTCATATGACTTCTCTGTTCATTTGCTTCACCTAGTAATGGTTAAAAATGAATAAAAGGAGTCCATTTCAGAAGTTTTCTTAAGAAATTTGAATTCTTTCAGCAGAGCTATGACATCCACTAGTTAACAAAAACTTAAGAAGGTAAAATCTTTTCCTAAACATGATTGAGCAGTTATTTTCTTTAGTATTATTACATAGGGGAGTATCACAAGATGAAGTAATTTTAAAAGTCCCATCTTGTATGAAAGAGCAATTTTTCACCTCTGATGACAAGAAGCAGGGTTTTTGTTTTTATAAACCCATCCCAGTATCAGTACAATCAGATACTGTTATTATGATGTACTTTCACAGTTGTTTAAATTGATTGTACATGCTGGAGCTGCTTAATGCCAACATAGTTCTTTGATTAAAATCAAATAGCCAGCAGAGAGGAAAAAAAAATTAAAAAAAGGAAATAAATACAAAGAAAAAAAAATTTGGGGAATATTTGTAAGGTCCCCTAAACATGAGGCTGCACAAGGTACACGTGAAGAAATTTCTTACCATCTTGCACAGTCCTAATACTCACCATCCCCTGGTTCTGTTAACAGATGCTTTTACTGACTCAGGTAAGTGACTTCCAAACAACGGCAATGTGAACAAGGCACTTTTTAAGAAGTTTGCCAGAAATGCCAACCCTCAACATCTATGCACTATGGCCTGACTCTGCAAACCTTATTCATGCAAAAATGTCTCTGAAAACAATTCAGAGATGCTTTCAGAGATGCAGAGAATTTAGATGGGGTATGTTTTCGTGTGGGCAGAAGAGGACTGAGGGAGTCCCATTTGGTTTCATTGATGCATCATCTGTACTGTATCACACAAGAGGATGGAAGACAGTTGCTGCGTTCTTGTCTTCAAATCTTTTCCCTCTCCTCCAGTCATCACTGAAGCTACAGACAGTCTGGGAAGGGGGGTTGGTATGTGTGATTTACATGCAGTTTGTATGAGCTGAATTTGATAGAAGTGGAAGTTCATATCAACCTGCTGTTCCCAGCAGAACCCGTTTTCCTTGACGCTGGTTCCTGTTCTACATTTGATGATCTAAAATTTCAATAAATAGCGAAAAGGAGTACAAACAGCAGCAGACCATCAGCAAAACTATAAAGAGGTATTCACAGCATGGAATTGTAGCTATTTAAAATCAAGATAATCATCTTCTGCAGATGAAAAATAGAGCAGAATGTCCAAAACTTGCTAATATAGATATGCCCTCATAGCTCTTACAAAAACATATATTATGAAGTTAAGTGAGTAAATAAACTAATCTGCCACAAACAACAACAATGGCCCCAGGGCTTTAGACCTCAGAGAGTAAGATGCAGTGTCAGTGCATTTCTGTAAACGACTGCTTTTGTTTTTCTCAGGGCTGAGCTCCATTTCCATAAGGAAACTCTCTCTTCTCTTCAACATAGATAGGTGAAGAGGAAGCATCACTGTTTAAAGTTATTTCCCTCTTGTGGAATAAATTCGTAGTTGTTATATCTTAGATTTATCCAAAGGAGATCTGATCAGGCAAACTGCAAAGGTACAGAAATTTTCTCTCTCATTTCTGCTTGTATTAGGATGTCAAGGAGAATATCTCCCGGATCTTTGGATTCTAAACATTCTGTGTCTTCTGCTCATACAGCTGGATATCTTCAGGGAGACTTCTGGAAAGCACCCAAAACTATCAAATTATTCAGGCTTTATACATTGCTATAGATTACCAGCCAAGCTGAAAACAGCATTTAAGCAGCAGCCTATAGACTCTGAATCAAAATAGTTGAATCTAAACCAAGGATTTGCAATGCGGAAGTTTAGTGAAGATCAATGCCTAAGCTAGATCAAAACTAAACCTTCAGTAAAGACATCTAATGAGTTGCTGTCCTCCAGCTCTAAGTAGATCCCATGAGAAATGTGCATGAATAGTGGGCTCTGATGATCTTTGAAGCAGATCCAGTCCATTGCAGTTAATCGTAGCACAAGTGTAATTACTATGGTTCCTTCTGAAATTTTCCCTTCCCCTGTCCTGGTTCCTGGAAAGCCGTGTTAAAAAAAAAAAAAAAAGAAAAAAGGCAGAATTATAGCAACACTATTTCCTGAAGGAAACAGGAAAAAATGCCCCAAATTAATTATTTATCCATGGGCAGTGAGCAAAGACAGTAAGGAGAGCAGAGAACAGTTCCAGGAAGTAAATAAAATACTATGAGTATAATGAACACTGCAGATTTTATAATCTCACCTTTTTTTTTCACCTAAACCAGTGAAAGTAATCTAAAACAGTGTGGAGGGTAAAAGATACTTGATGCCTCACTGTAACTGTACTATTAAATCACTGATAACAGAGAATTGTACCTTTATATTTTTTATCCTTTCACTCACCTACAAACTAAGCTAACAGTGACTGAAGCATGTTAGTGTTTGAAAGATGTAGGGTGGCATGCAAAACAAACTGTAAGATGAAGGTAGTAAGCAGAAATGGAAAAGCACAGCTGTATCTAAGTTGCAGGACCTTGCAACATCTCTCATTTCCCAAATCAGGATGGGAAACTCAGACATAATTAGACTACTACACCTGTGAAGACATAGGCAAAAACAGGGTTCAGTTTCCTGATCCAACATTATTTCACAGAACAGAAGCAGAAGAAATCTGGTTGGTAAAGCAACCAAGGCAGCAGGAGTCTAGACACAGCCTTAATGTGCAAAGTAGGTTATAGCTAAACCATTACAGTATAACTAACCTGATATAGACAGCTTCTGAAGATGGTGATGGAATAAATTCCTAATTCCCACAGATGAGACAAGAGAGTTATTGAAATCTCCCCCCTCTCTCCCTCTCAGTATGAGCACAGTAGGTGAAAGACGAGGCTAAAGTCACTGTTCATCTCAGCAGTTTACTTCATCAAGGTCTTCGGCAGGCAAAAGTTTAGATGGATATAAATCAGAAGCCCTGACCAGTTATCTCCATGAAATCAAATTTTGAGGTATTATATTTCATTACACCCATACTCCTTGCTTTAATAAAACATCCCCAAACTGTATTATTGCTACTCAGAATGTAACTCACTCTGAGTAGCCAAGGGCGGTTTGGGTTGGGTTTTTCCTTTTCACTGATAATTGGCAATGATATGAGAGATCTGGAAACGTTTACCATGAACATACTTCTGCCATGTCCTTGTCTTATAAGACAGAAACACTGATTGATACTGATTTGGGATCAGGCATAAAAAGAAGTTATTGCATCTTAGCTGGCTCTCTGTAGCTCTCTACGTGAATGCTTTTAGACTACAGTTCACTTCTCTTGGCCTCCTATCACTTAAAAGATTAGTATACTTGAATATCTAATCTAAATGTTTACTGGTTTTCTGCATGTCAGAATTTGAAGGGAAGTGAAGAACACAAACACATTGACTCTCCATAAGACTGGTTTGAGTAATCACAAGCCCAGTATGTCTTCTGGTGTGTGACTATTTACCTATGTTTGGGGAATTTATTAACTGGATATTTTAAAGTGCTTAATGATCCCTGGTTGGAAGGTAGTTTATACCGCACTAAACTAAAACATAAATAAGGATAAAGTACGGGTATATGCTATATGTAGAGAATGGTCTCCAAAGAGGGAAAAGCAGGGGATTGATTTTTAAGTTTATAAAGGTCAGTGGAAAGTTCTGCTTTAAAATCAGTGACACATGCAATAAGCTCATGTGGATGGATGGGGAACTTAGTGTGAAGATAGATGTAGATTTACAGCCCACAAGGTATTCTGCAATAACTTGCCATGAGGGTTTTCTTATCCTACACTGAGAATGCCTTTGTGTATAGTAGTTTATTAAACTATTTTGCCCGTGTTCCTACACCAGCTGACACACCAATTTCTACACATTATCTTTTCTGCAATGATAAATACTGTAGCAATGTCTGGATAAGTTATACTTAGGTCTCTTTATATTCACCAAATATGTAGTCAGGCAGGCAGTACAAGCATAAGAAATCTAGTTCCCCTCTGCCATAAACTGGAATGCTTCCCTAGAAGCCAAGGTAGGCCCAGAGACTCAGATCTACATCAAATTAGACCTCATTACCATGATATGGTTGCTGTAACACTGCACAGTCTCTGAGCATCCTGCAGTTTTCTAGAAAAGAGCTTTACACGGAAACCACAGCAGTAGTTTTATACACATTGAATGCCAGGATCAGCACAAGTCGTTAGCACAAGAATGTCCCAGCTGTCCCCCGGGAGGAAAAGCAAATCAGCCACAAGTCATAATCCTTTGCCCTAAGGTATATCTGCCCCAGGAAATTTCATACTGGTTCTTTTCCAGAAGTTTTTCTGAGGGTAAAGAAGTTTGTGGGGAGTTATGCTAGGTCAGCTACTGCCAGACATTTGCCTAGAGGGGTCTGCAGGGCAACCTCGTTCATGTAAGTTTAATCATGCTGAGTTCTCCAGAGGCAGGTGCAGTGCTCCAGTGCATTGTGCCATCTCCTGGCTGATCAGTGTATAAAATACCACTCGGCGGAGTTCAAGACAAGAGAAAAAGAGAAATCTCGTTATGTTCATTCTTGAAAGTAATACTTTTTTTTTTTTTTTTTTTAATAAAGTCAAGGAAAGCAAGTTTGGCAGCCAAAAGGACCAGGCTTGTGGAGACACACTGTCTGCACAGCAGCTTCTCCTGGTAATAGATCTTAAAAGCTTCAACAGTGATCTGCTATTCTTGCAAGAGACAACAAAGCTCCCAACAGACAGAGAACAGCAGAATTAATGGATTGGAAAGTGAGAGTCTAATGTATGAGCTTTCAAAAGTCTCCCAAGACTAGCAGCCTTATTGTACATATCCCGTAAGTTACTGCTGTTGGGTTTTAGGTGTACGTAATACCATCAGTAGAAAAAAAAAGCACAAAGGTCAATACAGCTCCAAACTATCTCAGAGCATCTCAGTAATACTTCTATGGAAATCCTTTAACTCCAAGAGAAACAAATAGTATTTACACAACAAAGGGCTTAAAAAATACCCAGATAAGCAAAAGTCAGCTCAGTTCAACTACTTTACAGTTAAATAATTTTTTATTGAATTCAAGTTTCATGGATCATTAGAGAGCCAGAGGCAGAATTCCAAGAGCTGCTTTGGCCTAATGAGTCTTCAGCAAATTGTTTTCTTAAGGATCCCATGCTTTCTTTCTAGTCTCTGAAAAGAAACTGTATTATGTGATTTATCTTTATTTTTTCTTTTTTTTATAAAACACAAGCTTTTTAATAGAATGTAATTTAGAGCCAGTGCAATAGGCTTTTGGTAGTCTGTAATTTCTTAATCATTTTTTACTATGAATATCAATGTCCCACACTGTAGAAAAGCTAGTGACACCAGCACTCACTTCCTAGTGGCCAAATTATGCACTTTTCTTATATAGTGAAATCTACTGAAATTGATAACTTTAAACTCCCTGATTTCACAGGCTTATGATGCTTTGCTCCCTTGAAAAACCTACAGTCATAAATCAGTGCAAATGTCATTCCTAATGCTCTAACTTGTTTCAGAAAACAAGAGAGGGAAGTTTAATCTATTAAAAAACTTTATTGTTGATACAAATTTGCCACCAAAGAAAAATATTTACTTAAAATTAATCCCATCACTTTAACAGGCAAATGGAGTGTGAACTAAAAGTTAATACTTTCTGTAACAGAGAAGAAACATTTGACACTCAGTTAATCAAAATCCCTTTTATCACCATGGCCATGGCACACTAGTGTCTGCAGCCACCAGCACAGAAGGGACTGATCTGTCTGGCAGCGCCTGTGACTGCCTAGGCTGGACACTTCTTTACACTGGGGGAGGTTATGTTGTGCACAGCCAGGTTGAGCTCTGACGTCGTACCTTGGGTTTACAGGCAGATATCTTAATTGCTCTGTGGTTGTGCTTAATACATCCCCAAACCACCTCTCCTTGCACCAGTCATGCTGAGACAAAAAAGAGGATGCCAATCTAGGCAGAGAGCTCCTTCATCAAAGGAAAATCACTTCCCTTGGAAGTTACATTGGCAGTTGTCTCAGACTTACAATTGGAGGTTTCACTTTCTAATGTGTTCACACAAAGAAGTTGTCTGTTGGTCAAGTGCAATGACATTTTTAGCACTGGCTTGCTAAATGAATGGGCTGAAGTTTGCGTGTTCCAGAAAATAGAACAAGTAGTACAGCAAGAGATACAGCAATCTATATTATAGTACATCTACTGTTAATCTAGGCACTTGGTCTGAAAAAACAATCAATCTTTGTAGCTCTGATTGTTGCACAGCTTGAGTTGGCAAAAAGTGTTCTCCTAAACTAGTCCAACAATGAGGATTAGAGAAAGGCAGAAATTATTTGTCTTCAGAGTCAATTTGGTGATCATTTCCAGCTAAGGGAAATAGAAGAGAGAGATTTGCGAAATAAACATTAATCTTCTCTGCTTTGAATGGCCAGTGACATGCACGAATGGAGTGGACCAGTCTTGCACTTGGGGTAGTCCCTACAGTACACCACCAACTCACCTGGAGACCCCTGTCAGCTGCCTCTCATGAATTCATTTGCTGGCACCTGCTTCATGGCAAGTGAGGAAGGTTTGCCCACATTGGTCAGCTGTGCTTCATGGTCTCTGCACAATGCTCCACATGTTGAAATCCTGCCCTGCATCTCTGAAAGCAGTTCTGGCCGTGTGGCCAACACCAATTCTTTGCTTTGGCAGGCACTCCTTCTCCCAGTGTTCCATAATACTTTGGTGTGCTTCTTCCCTACCTTAAACACCTGTCATAGAATCATAAAATCATAGAATAGAACCATAAAATAGTTAGGGTTGGAAAGGACCTTAAGATCAGCTAGTTCCAATGCAGCTGACATGGGCAGAGACACCTCACACTAAAACATATCACCCAAAGCTCTGTCCAACCTGGCCTTGAACACTGCCAGTGATGGAGCATTCACAGCTTCCCTGGACAGCCCATTCCAGTGCCTCACCACCCTCAAGGTAAAGAATTTCTTCCTCACATTCAATGTAACCTTCCCCTGTTTAAGTTTGAACCCTTTACCCCTTGTCCTATCACTAGAGTCCCTAATGAAAAGTCACTCCCCAGCATCCCTATAGGCCCCCTTCAGATACTGAAAGGCTGCTATGAGGTCTCCATTCAGCCTTCTCTTCTCCAGGATGAACAGCCCAAACTTT
>JAOEHY010038293.1:4414-16311 GCA_025447955.1 Psilopsiagon aurifrons
TCGGGAACTTCACCTGACTGCCATGATTTTTCAAATATGATGGACAGTGGCTTAGCAACTTCATTTGCAGCTCCTTCGGGACCCACGGATGGATTTCGTCAGGCTCCACGGACTTGTGTACATTCAGGTTCCTCAAATGGTCTTGAACCAGATCCTCTCCTACAATGGGCCCAGGGTCTTCATTCTCACTGTGCCTGCGTCTGCCTTCCAAGACTTGGGTGTTGTGGTCAGAGCATTTGCTGGTAAAGACTGAAGCAAAGAATTCATTGAAAACCTCAGCCTTCTACAAATCCAGGGTAGCCAGTTGTCCCAATAGCTTCTGGAGAAGCTGAACCTGACATTGCCCCTGTGTGATTTCAGGAGATATAGGGCTGCAACTGGCTTCTCAGTATTAATTACTTAATTGAAATGGATTTGGTGGCTGCCTCCATGCTTTTTATGAGCCTTCCAGCAGAAGCGATGCCTTGTGAGCAGAGCCAGGCAAACCTTGGAAAAGAAAGCTCAGATTCAAGATCAGGTGTTTTCCCACTGCCCATCCATCATCCAGCTTTAGCAGATCTGAATCAGGTGTTTGGGACAATTGAACTGATGACCACCCTTTACCCCTGCCCCACAGCAGCACCCAAATGTAGGCAGGTCCAGACACACGCCTTACCTGGTAGGACAGCTGGCTCTGGGGTGCCTCCAAAATGCTCCATTCACCCTCCACCATGGGCTCCAGCACTGGCTTCCCTGCAAGGAACAACATCACACAGCTCTTTCAGTGAAGCAGTTATGGCAGAGCAACCACTAAAGTCACCCATGGGGTAAAGGCTTCCCTATGGCATGAGATGCAGCTCTTCCCACAAGCAGGAGCACTGCAGCAAAAGATACTCAACAGCAGCCACCCTAGAGAAACCCAATTAAACCCACCCAAATTAAGCCTTAGCCAGCCTTTCCCACCCAGCCACAGCCCAGGCTTTTATATTCACCCCCCCACCCAGCAGCCATTGCAAGGAAGCTGGATCATCTGACTGACTGACAACTGGTAGAGCCATTGGGCTCCCTGGCCTGTATTACCTCTGCAGCCCTACTTGTGCCACTCCTCTAGCATTGCTGATGGGTGAGGGCACCTTGGAGCATGTCACCAAGAGCTATTCTTCATCTCTTAGTTTCCTTAATGCACAATCATTTGAAGGATGAGGTGAGGTCTAGATTTATCCAGACATTTGTCCTGCCCCATTTTGCAAGAGGCCTCAGTGTTAAGTTTGCTGTTGGGCCAGTCTGTGGTGGTTCCATGGGACATTGATGACCCTCATGGTCATCATCATGGTGGTGGTGATCGTCAGCCTTGTTGCAGCTTTGTAGTGGTGTCACTGGTCCCCCTGTCACTGACTGCGCTGAGGTTAAAGATTGCTTCTATGAGCCGGGGGGCAAAAAGCATGGCCAGGATGGAAGGGTGGCTTCCTTCTCCTCCCTCTGGGATCAGCAGCACACAGCCCTCATGAAGTCCAGAAGAAGAAGGAGGGATCACCAAGCACTGCCATTTACATCAACCAAAAGGCTGGATTTGACACTGTAGCCCCACCTGTATTAGAGTCACACCATGCAAACAGTCCCTGCACATCCTCGTTTTGGACAGCAGCATCCAGCTGCGGTGCCCAGGCTGTGGCCATGAGTGGCACCTTCCGCACTGTCCTTGCTCCAGTGCCAGAGCTAGGAGTGGGTTTACCTCCTCATATCTCAAGTTTATGAAAGCTACAGCAAATGCAGGGGGATGAGAGGCAGCATCCTGGAAAGAACCCAAAAAATGGCAAAAAAGCAGCTCTTTAGTGATCAATCCGAAACCACTGGGATACAAACACAGTGTGAATTGGCTGCTCTGCCTCAGCCTGAGCAGGACCTTCCTGGAAAGGCTGAGCTCCAAGTGCATTTAGCAACAACATCTTGAGGGAAGTT
This sequence comes from Psilopsiagon aurifrons, assembly GCA_025447955.1. Lineage (NCBI taxonomy): Eukaryota > Metazoa > Chordata > Aves > Psittaciformes > Psittacidae > Psilopsiagon > Psilopsiagon aurifrons. The sequence continues at coordinate 6,353 of JAOEHY010038293.1, forward strand.
ATGCAATGGAGGAAGAAGGGAGTCTGATGGGCTCTCGGGGTCTCTTCCCTGCCTCAGGCTTTCCTGCGGGAAACATGCAGAGACACACACAACGCGGATCACACAGAGGAGTGGGGAGGAAAAGCTCCGCAGCTCTGCATTATGTTTGGGTTCAAATCCCAACTAGTGAAAATTTAGTTGTTCAAATTAAGTGGAGCAGCTTCAAAGGAGACTGTGGGTACCCACCTGTGACTGCAAAGCCTTCCCCACATGCCCTCAATGCTGGTCGCTCCTCTGGAGCTTTCTCCATCAGCCAGATCTGTGCTGCATCTCTCCTTCCCCGGCAGGTATCTGACAGACAGCATGATGGATAGAGCTGTGGAGGGAATACCACCATAAGCATTAATACCCAGCAGAAAGCCATCACTCCCTTCAACTCACACTTAGGAGGTGGATTCAAGGACATGATTCAAGACCCAAAGCAACAAAACGCAGCTCAGCTCTGGGCTGCAGCTCCCTCCCTGCACTCACTCCTAGGCATCATTTTATGTACCTGAGTGATCCATAGGGATGCCAAACACTGTGTGACACACTTGGGAGCTGGAAAACATGAAGAGGCGCTGCCACGTTTAACAGTGGGAAACAGAGCCAAATGGCAGCTGTTGTGGTGTTCACCTCCTCCGGTCTGTTCCTTTCCACATCATGGCTGCTTACCTGCATGTAAATGGCTTTATTAGTCTTTCCTAATATCCTTTTGCTTTTCCAGGGCTGAAGGATCAGCTGACAGTGCATTCGCATGCAGCCTGATCTCACAGTGGCTCATAGCAATGGTGGCTTAGGATGTATGCACACCCCCTTAAGCTCCCCTTGCAAGAAGTCCCCCTACATGCAGTCTCAGACCTGTTATTCCCCATTGACTGGGGTTGAGGGGGACATGAGGTCCCACACACCAGCTTCCCCCTAGCAGCCTGGACAGAGGAGGGACCCTCAGCAGAATGAAAACCAGGTGGTGGTTTCTCTCCATGACATGAGAGAGGGGACCCAAAGCCAAGTGGGAGACCACAAGCCAGGCTGGGACCTGCGAGTGCACTTGCCCTTCCCTTCTGTTTCTTCTTCCTCTCTCACCATTTGCTGTGGGGTCTCTAGCTGTACCCCAAATAATGAACCACACTCCAATAGGACCACCCTCCTGCATCCCTGCGCTCCATGTGTGCTTCAGCCTGTGTTGCTCTCAATCAGGAATGACACCAGGAGGGTCTGGAAAGCAGTGCATAACCATACCATGGATGGAGAATATGGGCAAAGGCACCTTCCCATATCCAGGACAATCCCCAGCTCTCCGCCAAGTCCCTACTACCCTCCCAGCCTCTTCTCCCTGCTCCCCGCAGCTCTGGGTGCCAACTGGGACAGGACACAACACTGAGACCCCTTTCCATCCCAATCACTCCCAATCCATCAGGCCCCTGCTCACACACAAAGCTCAGTTCCTCTCACGAGCAGCATCTTCTGCCAACCCGCCTTGGCAAAAGCCACACTTCAAAGCTGTGCAAACAGGGCTGCTGAGCTCCCCAACTTTCGCTGACATCCAGAGCTTTATTTAGTTCTGTTCTGCACAGCACCAAGAACCCACTGGGCTATGGCAAGTTTGTTTTTCCTAAGAAGAAGCCAGACCATGGGTGCCTGAGTATAAATTCCTCAGCGGGACCAGAAACTCAAGTAAAAGGAGGAGGAGAAAGCTGGGGTTGGAGACATGAGCTTTCTCCTTGCTTTGTTTCCTTCCCTTATGGATGTCCTTCAGGCTTGATCTGCCTACTGTTCCCTACTCTGTTCTGGTGGAGATTGCTGAACATACAAACCAGTGACATCCATCAGAGGTTTAGGTTCAGCCAGTGGAAAACTGAGGCTCTTGGGAAGATGTTTTATTCACAGGCCTGGGCCTGACACATGTGAGGCTGCTACAGAGTGGATGGGCCCTGCTGGGGGCTCTTGCTTGGAACATGCTGGGAGGATGTGTTCTCTTCTACATGGCTGGAAGGAGCACCTTGGCTGGCTGGACAAGGAGCCCTGCGGCGAGTCATGCTGCAGAGCAGGATGAGTGGCCAGAGAGCTGTCACTGAAGCATCATATAGCAACACTGAACTGCTTGATCCCCACTGACACTGCCCCAGGGAGGCACAGGCACCATAGAGGGGATCACCTACCTCCATTTCTTGGAAAGGATGACTTGGATCATGCCAGTTGCCTGCTGTTGAAGGCAACCAGGTCAGACGATCATCTACTACGTTAATGCATAAGCCTCTGTCTCAAAACGGCGTAGGCTGATTTTCTCCCTCATTCCTGAACCTCCTTTACATCTCCAAAATTTGAGCTGAGATGTATCACTGCCTAGTTTCTACCGAGTTTTCCACTGCAAAGACAGTCCTTTAACCTGAAGAGCAATTCTCCTTTCCTGACATGTTCTTAACCTCCTTTTTAACAGGCCAAGGAACCCATTCTCAGCGTCTCCTCTCATCAAACGGATACTCCACTCCCTACAGCAGCAGCAGAGTCCTTTCCTGTCCTCTCCCTGTTTGGATTTGCCTTCAGAAAAAGACCAAGAGAGTAAGTATTGCAGATGAATCCCAACAGTGATTCAATCAAAGGCATCCATTCTCCCTTCTCTACACTGATGGTGCTTCCCTGTGCTGTCACTCATGCACTGAGCTGAGGTCAGGAACCAAGTTACTCCGTTGTCCTCAGGACTGATCTCCTGTAAGCCGGCCGCCATGGCAGGCATCACACCAAGCTGTCAGCTCCTCTTTAGCAAGCTCCTCATTCACTTCCCACTCTCCCACTAATCCCTGTCCTCATGAATAATTTCCCACCAGGCACTGTATCAGATACTTTACTGGAGCAGGGAGAGATCTACAGCATCCCCTCTGTCCAGTGTCTAAGATGAGATGAGCCTGACATCTCTTTTACTGCACTTCATGTCATTTTCTATTTAGCTCTGTGGTTTTAATGACTCCCTCCAACCTTGTTCTAAAGACCTGCATACTCCAGGGGCTGGACTAATGTGTCTGAGATTGCTCAGATTATTCGTGTTTCTATTTCCCAAACAGGGCGTGAAGAGCTTGGGTCAGTAAGTATAAAACCTAGAACCATGTATTGTCTGCTGTGCCCAACCCATGGCTCATGGGGAGGGCCCCTGCACAGGCAGGGAGGGAGAGGAAAGAGATGTATTTGGGTCACACAAATCCATCCTTCACATCATGGCTGTGACAGTGGCCAAGAGCAGATGCCTGGAGACTGATGACAAGGACAGGGAAGCATCCAGTCCTGCTTCTGTGTTCAGAGGGAAGGAAATCCTGACTCAGAAGTCATCTCTTCATTCTGGGGCTTACCCGCCCATGATAACCTTCTTCTCAGTTAAAGTGCCTGATCACCCACTTACATTACACAGTGCAGGGATGACATCTGTGCTGGAAGATGGATCTGGGGGAAGCCACTACATGCCTGGGTATGGTATCTTACCTAAGGAAGGGGTGGTTTTGCCCAGAGTCCAGTCTGCAGCATGACTTGAACTGGCAGGAGCCCTCTGAGCTAATCTTGAGTCAAGGAGAACAAACTCATGGACAAGGCTGGGCTGTGAAATGCTCCATGCAGGTTTCCCGGAAAAGAGAGGAGGGCTGTGGGGCAGATCCCGAAAAGGAGCTTTTGCACAGTGCTGGTGATGTTTATGCGCAGGACCTGCTTTCGATACCATCCACAGAGCTCAGCACGGCTGGGGTAGGTGCTGGGCTCAATCTGCAGTAAGGAATTATTGTTGGTTGAGGATGTTCCAAGACAAACACCTGAAGACAGAAATGCCGCTCAACCCCACAAGTCCAAGTCCTTCAGGAAAATGGCTGGTTAGGGTCAGAGGAGTTCTCGCAGTCCTTTCATGCCCCTTCTCTTTGCTTCCTCTCTCTTTAATGCTGGTGAAAACGTCCTCCTTGCTTGCAGCACTGTGTGATGAGGAACCCCTCTGACCACCAATATTGATGTGTCTTGGGAAAGAAAAGGGGGAAAAGAGGTTGGGAGCATTCGGGATATCTCATCCCTGCCAGGGTGCCTGCAGGAGCAGGGGGGGTGGCCCAGGGAGGCTGTAGCACAGCTCTGCCCTGTTGTGATGCTCAGTGTCCCCTTGATGCTCCCCCAGCTCCACTGTGTCCCCCACACACACTTCCAGCCCCGGGGAGGTGCAAGGCTGGAGTTCACACTCAAGTGACGCATCCCAGATTGAGGGTGGCAGAGCTGTCACCCCCATGCTGTCACCCTGTTGTCCCTGCAGCCACCCAGCCACGATGGCAAGACCAATAACCACTGCCCTGGATGCTGGGAGAGCTCAGAGGACTTGAAGCCTTGGAGTGATGGAGATGGGATTTGACACCCTCCAGTGAGGCCGAAGGGAAGGAGACCAGGGATGGGATGGAACCAGTACATAAGGGAGCTCCAAGGGACCCTATGGGACAAGAGACCTCACAGCATGAGCTGCCAGCACCTGAAGATGACAGTGACATAAGGAGACACGTTTTCAAGCACTAGACGTACACTGAGTTTTGTTGGGGATTCCTGCTTGACCCAAGAGCCCAAACCACCGCCAAACAAATTTGTCTGCATCCTGTCCTGCTTCGGGATGGCAGGAGGCCATAGGGAATTTAGGAGAAGACAGCAGCATTCTCCTGGTCTCCTGAGACCATCAGCTGCACTGAGGCATTTGTTTCTCTTTACTTTTCCCTCTGTCTGCTAAGCCTGTCTGGAAAACAAGAAAAATACTACTCTCTTCATCAAAATCTTCCCACAATGAACATTTTCTGTCTAGTCTCATTTTTGCTAATATATTCCGTTATTTTCTCTTGCTCTCCATAGGAGACTTTCCTCCACTTCTCTGCTCGGTTTTATTTCATTTTAACTGGGAATCCCTTTTAATTAAAGGCAGAGGGAAAAGCTCTTCAGTCCCATTCATCTCCAAGCAAATTGGTCCTTCTGTCTTTCAGAGAGACTCAAGATACAGTTTAGGCTTGGATTTGTTTCACATAGTGATCAGCAAACTCCAAGCAGCAGGATCAGCTCCACGCCACAGTTTCTCCTTTCCCTTTGGCTCCTATTCCCCAGACTTTCAAATCCCAAATTCATTCCAAACCCAGTTCCCATCACTTGAAGGAATCAGCTGTTGTGCAAAACTGAACACAAGCAAATAACATTGTTGACAGCTTTCCAGCCCTGCACATAAAGCATGTCTTGTTCTCCCCAAATCTGTGCTGCTCACATGGGGTTTCTAGGAACAACATGAACTGATTGTCAAGTGGGCAATAACATGCAACTGGAGCCACAGGGACACAGCAGCATGCCCTCTGCTCAAAAGAGCCCATATCCTTCCTGCATGGCTAATTCCCACTGCCCGGTGTGGGAGTGTGGTGCTGGGGTGGGATGTGGTGCTACACGGTGCAGTGGAGCCAGCAGTTGTGGTGTCAGGGCTGATGCCATCACAGTGCAGGCACCGACGGGGCTGTACCCTGGCACTGCCATACGGACACCCCAAATCCAGCAGCCCCCAAAGCTGGGAGCAGGGACCAAGTGGGCACCCTGTGTTTGACTTGCAGCACAAGCCAGACTAATGAGTAGTAGCAGCTTTAGTGTTCTCCAGGGAGATTAAGTGCCAGTAATTAGTCTTCAGTGCTCAGATAACCAATTATACATGTGAGAGACACAGGCAACATGCTGGATTTGGGATAGGGGCATCAGCAAACGGCTGTAGGGGAAGCTGCTGTGCCGGACACCCAGCCAGGATGAGGATGGTTCTGCTGCATCCCCTGCTCCTACCCAGGGCTGCATCCCTCAAAAGCATTGCAAGGGCAAAGGGTGCTGGACGAGGAGAGGCAACCCTGAGCTGGGGACTGAACTGAGGCTCAGGTTCAAATAACCTGTCTGGGAGCTGGAGCACAATGTCCCCTCCAAGCTGGTGCTTCCCCAGATGGATCCTCTCCCCAGGCTGAGCACTGTGGGGTCTGTGTCAGAGATGGAGGCACCACCTCTCATGAAAAGGCCTTTTCCATTTCTGATTTCTCTAATACAACTGAGTAATAGTATTGACATGCCAAAATGGTCTTTTATTATGATCCATTTATGCCATTAATGTAATATCCTCCTCTTGGATTGCTTAGTTATGTATTAATACTGAAAGAAAGACGATGTTTCTTTTAGCTCTTCATTGCCTAAAATGAGTCCCAAACCATCCCTGTGACAGGATTTTGATGGATTGGCATTATTTTTAGCTGTGATCATGCCTTGATGCTCCGAAATTAGGAACATGTTTTTAAAATATTGTACCACATGCATTTATCTTATTTTTCTTAATCTCTGTCTCACCAGTTATCAGTCTGGTTTTATTGTAGAACCATTAGTGCTAGTTAGAAGTCTGATGAATGTATATGACATCATTTATTTGCTGTTCTTTGCATAACAAGGAATGGAAAGATAAAACATGAATCTGCGAGAATGATAAGTGGATGTTTTACTGTTTTAATAGAGAACTTTTATAATGAATGGCTTTGCTGGGGCATTATTATGTCCAGCCAGTGATAGAGGTCAAAGGAAATATACTGAGAATTCAGGAGAGAGTTACAGGAATGAACCTGGGGAAGATGCTGTGCAGCGACAGACCAAAGGGATTTGACCTGTTTGATTCATCAAAGAACATCAAAAGCTGAAAGTGAAAGTGACAAATGCCCTCACCAGGAGGAAATATGAAAGAGTTTATTAAATCTCACAGACCAAACAATGCTACCACCTGGAAATTCAGTCTGGACATTGCAGGTCAGAGGCTGCCAGCATAGGGTTTTAATAGAGATCAGACCAAGGACTGGTGCTGGAAGACCCGGAGCCCTGCATCCGTTGGCAGGATTTCCTCCATAGTGCAGGGCTAAGGGGGTGGCTGGGGTTGGTAATGGCAGCTTCCTCCTCACCAGCCCAGCAGCACTAAGTCCATCCCTGTCGCTGTGCTCAGCTAGGAGCACACACTGAGTTATTTGCTGCTTTATATAATGTGATTCTATGAAGAGGTGCATTAGCCCAACACAAATTACTGAGCTTCGGAAAAAAACTCCTGTTCGTGTTGAATGAATCAACCCCTTCGTGTAATGGCTTCAGCTGCCCTGAAAAGTGGATGAAATGACGGCTGTTCTGCTCCCTACTGCAAGGGAGTTTATTGCTGTGAATGTGAGCTTCACATGCTCGCTCTTGTGAGTGAGCATGTTCACATGCTTCCTCAGCAGAAGGGATGGAGAAGCCTTGATCCCTGTGTGGAGTGAGGAGGAGCCGGTCATGGAGAGAAACCACCTTCATACACAAAAACCCAATCCCAAATCCCAAATCCTGGCGATCTCCTGTCCAGGCATGGGATCCCCAGTTAATGCCTCCTTCTGCCCCCAGCTCCTGCCTTTGCCAATACAGAAGAAAGGCATAAAATGGACAAAAATGGTGCTGACCATGGGGAGAGGTCTGGTCCAAAACAAGGGGACACGAGCCCACCCATGCTCACTGCTGGGGTAACAGCAGCCGCTCCATTTGTCTGATGATAGGAGTCCTTCTCCTCTAGATATGTGATGGATGGTCCCAATTATATTCTTCCAGCACTGATTTAATGCAATGTTTTATTAATAGCAACAATCAGAGGAAAACAAACAGCTTATTCTGCACAAGCCATTCCCTTTCTGCTTTTATGTTCCCATGTTCATATACACTCCAAGTCCCTGATGCCACAGCATCGGGGGTTCAGGAGGAACAGGAGGGTGGGGAGAAACAAGCAGAGGATTCACTGAGCAAGGCAATAGCTCATTAGTACATCCTCAGCAGAATTAATACGGTTGTGACAATACTTTCTTCACTCATTCCTGATGGATCGCTTAGGGGAAACTGCAAGTTGCTGGTTTGTTTCTTCGGGTGTTAAAAGAGCGTGTGCAAGGATGGGGAAAAATAATCCACAGTTTTGCATTAGTGGTTTTAATACTCTTGTTACAGAAGGAGCGATGGGAGGAACATCATAAATCCATTAGAGGCGTCCCCAGCACAGCACTGGTAGGACTCAATCCTGGATGCACTCTTTGCTCAGGGCCAAGTTCTTTCCCCAACCTCCCAAGCCATGTTGTCAGGGAAGATGCTACTAGCTGGAACTGCAGCTCCCACTTCAGCAAGGGAGGTGGAGAAGAGGTAAACCCTTAGAGCAGGGGGTGCTGGTGGGATCAGCAGCTCCAAGATGTGTGGGATGGACCCTGCAGTGCTAATGGGGAAGCCTGAGCCAGCAGCATGCTTCAAAGAAGCACAACACACACCAAAGCATCCTCATGTCAAACCTTGCCACGTGCCAAGACTAAAGCCGATCTCCTCCTTCTTTCACTCCTTGAACACTCCCTTCATCAGCAGCTCTCCATCATTTCTCTCCCTGTTTGCTTTTGTATTTGGGAACCTGCTTGTGTATTTACTCATTCGATTGCTTTAACAGTAATACAAAGTCCCCATGAACGGTGGTGATGAACCCAGCAGGCACGTGCTCTCTTTACTTTGTTATTCCAATTTTTGCTCCTGGCTCCAACATGGAATTTCATGCCCTTTTCAATCAAAAGCACTCTATATTGTAGTTAAATGATTTCTTTCCCCCCAAGAGAATCATTAATCAGGCACACAATCTAATATCTCTAGCTCCTTCTCAATCTCTTTTGGTCAGTATTTCAAAGAAGGCAAAGGAGGGGGGAAAGGAAAAAGGGAAAGATTAAATGGAGCAGGTGTCACATTTATCTTATTTCCAGTGCAAATACAACCCACAAGTGCCAGGCTCAAACCAGAACCTCAACAAAACCTGCAAAATGTTCTCTAAATAAATGATTCTTGGCTCTCTCATGTTTGTTTTCAATTTGCAGTCATCCTCCCAGTCCTCCTGCCAAGTAAGAGCTGCTTTGGGAATGAGCTCATTGGAGACAATTCCACGGGGTGGAGGAATCAATTGCCCTGCCATGTCCTGCCTCCATCCCCTTCCCAAGTCACTGCCCTGCATAGCCCTCATCCCAAAGCAGCCCAGCATCCCTTTCCAAAACGCAACTCTGAGAAGCACAAAGCTGAACTTTGCCATTAAAACCTCTTCTCAGTGCTGGCTTTGCAGCAGCAGAGAGAGGGATCTCCAGATGCAAATCCTAAAATAAATCCTATTTTATCACTATTATGTTTTTCAACACAACTGAATTAATGATTTGGAGCCTCCTTGCTTACCACACTCGCTTTGTAAGGTAGCTGTGGCTGGACTCTGCCCTTTTCAGTGGCTCTTTTCACCCATTTCAAGCGCTGTCCCCTGCATCACAACACCAGCCCATGACCTCCGTGTTGCATCCTGCTGAAGGGCAGGCTTCAATACACAGGTGTTGTGCTGGGACTCACAGGGGTCTGGTGGTATAGATCATTTCCATGGCTCCTTGAGAATGTGGGGAATATCCTGTGGGGAATCCCATGTATGTGGGAGTGAAGCTGGTAAATCCCCTTTAACCTGCTGCTGTAGGAAAATGCAGCTCATCCAGCATTTGGGGCATGGCTGGAGCAGAATGACAGCCCAGGGGGTTCTGAGCACCAGCACCAATGAAATTTGCTTAGTGCTCATCAGAAACCCCATCTGCACCCCAAGAAAGAGAAAATAAAGCTGGTTTTCAATGGAAAATTGGAGATTTTAACGAAGTGGTTTCCACTGATAACTGCAATGTTCTGAGAGCATCATAGAATCATAGAACAGTTAGGGTTGGAAAGAACATTAAGATCATTCAGTTCCAACCCCCCTGCCATGGGCAAGGACACCTCCCACTAAACCATGCCACCCAAGGCTCTGTCTAACCTGGCCTTGAGCACTGCCAGGGATGGAGCATTCACAGCTTCCCTGGGCAACCCATTCCAGTGCCTCACCACCCGCACAGTAAAGAATT